>PVJC01031352.1:0-20643 GCA_004026665.1 Murina feae | reverse complement strand
GGCCACAGATGAAGCGGCATGGAAGGCTGCCCTGGAAACCAGTGGGGCCTCTACAGATTCTGGTGGGTAAAGACTGAAATCCATAACTAATTTTTACTCAAGTTCTTGCAGGCTTTGCAGCCTACCCAGAGGGCAGTCCAGGAGCACAGAGCACATCGAGAAGTTCTGCCTTCCAATCTGATGACTCTGTTTGGGTAAAGACCCACCCAAGGACTGACTCCTACCTGGAGGGGCTACACACCTTCATCCTGACCATCCTCACCGCTCTCAAGGTTGCAGGACTATATACCTGGTTACCAGAAACACCCCCTGCGGATTCGTTGTTCCACAAGGTTAAAAGAAGCTTGTGGGACAATGAGGAGGAAACTGGTCTTTGCAAGGCTTGTCAGGCCATAAAAACTAAACAAAGCGCAGCCCTGAGGGGGGCTGGATTGTTGTGCTGGCACCAGCATAGGATCATAGGATGTGGCCTTACACTCAGGGACATTCAAGGGGGTGGAACCATATCTGCAAACAAAGACCTCAGAAGCTTATAAAAAGCAAAGCCTCTATATGTCACTCACTCTGATTTGGAAAATCTTTCCGGGGTCCATTAGTAACTAATCTAATCTAATAAAAGAGTAATATTGAAATTGACCATTTCTTTGGGATGCCTAAGCCACGCCCACCAGCCAATCAGAGCAGCTATATGCAAATTAACCCAGCCAAGATGGAGGCTGGCAGTCACGGAGCTAGAGTAAACAGCAGGCTTCTATTGCACCAGGAGTAAACTGTCTGCCTAGGCCGGCTGGGTCTCTCTCTGATCACAGCAACATAGTTGCAACATTGTTTCAATTATAGAAGCCACAGACCTGAAGTAAACAGGAGGCTTCTGTTGCACCAGCGCTGGAGGAAACTGTCTGCCTAGGCTGGCTGAGCCTCTCTCCGCTCACGGCAACATTCTTTCAATTATAGAAGCCATGGAGATGAAGCCAACAGGAGGCTCGTTACCTGCCTAGGCCTTGGCTTAAAGCAACAGTTTCAATTATAGAAGATAAATAAATCCAAGAAACCTGCTTCCAGCCAGCCTTGCTGGGATGTTGGGTCAATGGGAGCTGTGGGCAGCCTGAAAATGCCCCTCAACCTGTCACCCAGGCTGCCCAGGCACCCCAGTAGGAACTCGAACCCTGAAGGAACTGTAGGTAGCCTGCAAACAGCCATCAGCCCCTCACCCAGGCTGGCCAGGCACACCAGCAGATGGACATCCCCTGAGGGGTCCCAGACTGCCAGAGGGCACAGGCTGGGCTGAGGGACACCTCGAGTGCACAAATTTTTGTGCACCGGGCCCCTAGTGTTTAATAAAAGGACTCTTTCCCTTTCTCCATGAAGCCTGCTTGGAATTCTTTGCTCTTCTGTAACATACTAATAAGTGTTAACGTAAAAAAACATTAAAACCTGTAAATAATTTTTTGTGAGTTTATTTGAGCCAAATTGTCGACAATTGCTGGGAAGCAGAATGTCAATGAAGTGAGATAATGCTCCAGAAAATGGCAGGTTTTATCTATTTTTATACATTGCAATCAAAGGAGGGACAGGTGGTTTACATGAAATCCATTGGTTATAGACTAGATAGGCGGGAGAAAGCAAAGCAGGAAAACCTCTGGGATGGGATAAAAAGTAAAACGATAGACATATACTTAGGTGGGTGCAGAAACAATGAAGGCCGGGGGTTTTCCCAGCATCTAGAAGGGTTCAGGATTCTGGAGAAGGGGCTCTGTGTGAATAAATAAGGAGACTAGACATGAAATATAAATTTGAAAGGCACTTTGGGGAGCCAGAAGAGACCTAGCTTCAGTATAGACATTATCTTTACCTCTGGACCCAGGGCCTTGTGTTCCCACATTTTGGCCTAGAGCAAAGCAGACATACATATCAAAAGGTAAAGTTTGGCATACAATAGGCATTGTCAGGTTGGGGGAACTGCCTTTGCTGTTCAGCTGTTTGGCCAGCAGCAGGTAAGAACATGTAGATTTTGGGGTTTGGGGAAATGCTTTCAGCTATTCCAGCAGGCAATAATAATATGTACCGTATTTTCCGGCGTATGAGACGACCCCCAACTTTTGAGAAGACTTTCCTGGGTTAATAAGTCCAGACGGAGACCGTATGCGGACCGTATGAGACACTTGCGGTCTCTGTCCGGCTCCATTGAAATGAATGGAGTGCGGCCATTTTTGAGCTCCCCCCACCCGTATGCGGTGGCCGCAGATTTTCCAGTCCGGCTCGGAAGTTTCACCACCTGCCCTATAAGACGACACCTGGCTTATAAGACAATCCCCAACTTTTGAGAAGATTTTCCTGGGTTAAAAAGTCGTCTTATACACCGGAAAATATGGTATCTTCAGCCCTGCTGAAGTCTCAAGTTCCGTCAACCTTTTGATGAAACTTCTTGCATTTATGACATGCTGGGATTAGCCTCCAGCAAGTGAACAGGATAACAATGAAGGAATTTGTGGTATCTGTCCTGGTGCCTAGGCACATTAGGTTGTGCCTCAAGGGGTCTGGAAAAAAGGAATTTACAAGTTACCCAGACATTTCAACAATAAGCTATTATAGATGCAAAAAGACAAAAGACAGATAGGCTCAGTTAAGGTAAAGGTTGACCTTGTTAGTGAAGATACCGGCCTAGAATGTAACTACCCACCACAACTGCTTTTAGTTAAAGTTTACCCTCAGGCCATCCTTTGTGGTGACAGGTCTCTGAGTTTGCAAGACCGCCATGCAGGCCTCCCCTGAGCTTGTCAGGTTAGCATGTGGCCCCTTTTGTCCACAGAAGAAACAGATTAGTAAGAAGTAATCAGCACAGAAAAGGGAAAAATCATACATTTGTTTGGTGAAGAACCTTGAAACAGAGGCTGTAGCTCAGGTTCAAACTCTAATAGGAGTCGAGAGAGAAGAATATAGAGGTTTCCAATTCAACCTCCCATTGAGTAGAAACCCCTTCGGCAATAGCCTGACAGAGGACCACCCAGCTTCTGAACAAGCCCTAGTATTCCCAAGGGCACCCCCTCCCCCAAAGGCATCCAGTGCAATGTCCAGGTTGTACAACTTGCAGGAGAGCTGTTATCTATCAATGAGCCCCGAATAGGAATGAAATGCCTTGACGTTTCATGGAGGGCCACTGCTACAAGCAAGGCAGCTTGCATACTTAATTCAGTCTTACCCAGCCCATGTTACAAGGCCCATTTTACAGAAGGAAGTCTTGAAATAGGAATTTTTAGGGGTGAAATGGGCAGGTGTAGGAAATTTTTAAAATAAAGGGCATCCATGGAAAAACAAAGGAATAGGGCTACAAAGTTGCAAAAGTTTACATTACCATCAGACAGGGTAGTTGGAAGAGGCAGCAGTTATATTTCCATAAGACAAGGGAACTGGGAGTAGCAAAATGTCTAAATTTACAAAATAAAGAAGGAGGAAGAAAGCCCAGAGGGAATAGGATAACAGTGAGGGAGGAGGGCCTCACAGTATCCAGGTGAGGTTTGACCTTTCAGCTCAGGAGTTACTATAGTAACCAAATCAAAGGGGAATAGGGACCACTCAGAGGGGATATGGAGGCACAAAAACAAAAACCAAAACTGCAGCCATTATAAACCAGGGAAAAAGGAACTAGGTGGGACTCCTTCCCCCTCCCTATGTGGGAGCATCAGCTTGTTCTACAATTTCCACCTTTGCTTACCATCTTCCTGTCTGTGGTTTCATTCTTCCACTCTGATGGACCAAGAGCCCCAGGAAGCCATCCTGCCCAGGGGAACACGGCCCGTTCCAGTCCTCAAATCCCCTACCAGACAGAAGCAGAGCCAGGATTTCACTCGGGTTTGGTTCCGTTTGAGGATGATCCCATTAGCTGTGTGTGCTTTCTGTTTGACTAATGGAAGAGGAGGCCAGGCAAGAATGAGATGCGATCATGAACTTTCAGAGGAAACGGAAATCCTGTGAAATTGAGTGAAATCTAATACACCTAATCTAACCTATTCCATCTGAATTTAACGATAAAAAGCCTGGGAGTTAACTAGAAGTGGCCGAAGAATGTAACAAATAGAACCAAGGAACCATCAAACTAAACGAGTGTTGCTTTGCATGATAAAAGAGGGATTCCACCCAGACCAGCTGTCCCCGACCAGGAGTTCATCGGGCATTAGGGAAAGAGCAGGTGAAGAAGATGCTCAGAAAATCCTCCGCGTGGTCCAAGAGCCGTTGGCGGGCTGGGCGCGCGTGGACCCAGACCCCTCTGCCCACTGTGTGGCAGCGGGCGGGCGGGCTCCCCACCCACTCCGGGGGCTATGGTGCCCGCTCGGACCCCCAGAAGCAAAGTGAAATATTCCACGCTCTCCGGCACTGACGATGGGCACACGAACCCCGAGAAGGACACTGTACCCGCTGACGCTGACGATTGCTGTAAATCCCAAAGGTGCCCCGGTGTGGCGAGACCTCACTTCGTGCAGTTGAAGGAGAGCCCAGCTAGCATTCCCTATAAGGCCATTGCCTGCTTCGCCCTGCAGTTTCTGGTCGGCGCTTTTCTCGTGATCACCGGTTGCCTCCTGCTGGGCGGCTACATCAGCGAGGCAGGACCCAGCCGGGCCGTTGTGGTTCTCATTGTGGGCATCCTGGTGTTGCTGCCCGGGGCTTATCACCTGCTCATCGCTTGCAAAGCCCATCGAGGCTGCCAGGGCTCCTCCTACCAAGACCTTCCGGACTGTGGTGACTAGCCGCAGCCAGGAGAGTGCGCTGGCGCTGAGCGGAGCGTTAAGGCATTTGGCAGAAGCTGTAGAAATCCATGTCGAAGGATTAAGGAAGTCTGCAATTTTGTAGCTACTTGCAAAACTATGGCCAGGTTTTATAAATACCTCCCCAGAATGTTAATTGACTTTACGATTAGACAAACAGGAGGCCGGGGCGTGTCTGCTTTTATTTTCCTGGCCCTCCCCTGACAGATTTTTCCACATGAAAATGAAGAATGGAAGACTAGCAGTATTAGTTTTATGTGAAAGTAAAAAGTCATCCTGTAGGACAAAACGTTGCCTCCACCACCTTATTTAGAGCTGAGCATTCCTTTTAAATAGTCCTTATTGATATTTTTTATCTTGTGACAAATGGGAAAAGGCAGTATATCTAATTTCCTATTACTAAGTAATTTATTGGGAAAATTTCTGAGTACCTTATCCCCCACATTTATCTCTAACTTGCATTCTGGATGATCTTGGTAAAATCACATATCAACTTAGGAAAAACAAAAAGAGCATTACAGTTGTTTGGTGTGGAGGCCCCATGAGCTTTAAGAGAGAACTGGCTTTAAATCCCAGATGCAAACTTTCTAGCAGTATAGGCTGACACAAGTACCTGAGTATTCTGACAGAGTTTGGGACCATAATTTCTACTGTTTGTGGTTTCAGTAGGGGTCAACGTATTTTATATTAACAACATGGCACATAGATGTTCCCCAAAGTGTTAATTTCTCACTGTGAAAGAGGCTTTTGCAGAAGACTGCACTCAAAATTAAAGCCACGGTGAATTGTATGTATTCACTGAAAGTTAACAAAATCCAAGAGAATTAGACTTCTTGTTGGTAGTGTTATGATCTCAGGTCAAACCAGGACACTGGGTTGCTTTTTATTTGTATAGAAATAGGGAAGAAGCTTATATAATGAGAAGGGGTCTCATAAGAAAAATACAAAATTAAGCGCAGGGCATGGCAATGGGCCTGTCCTAGGATGGGGCACTAAAGCGTAAGTCTCACTAGTTTTGTGTTAAATCTGACCGTGAAGAGGTGAAGAAAGAATCTAGAGAAAAGGACTGAATAGGAATATGTCTACAGTTAAGGCTTTGGCTCCAAATTAAAGGTTACAATTGATAAAGCAGTAGTATTTTCTAGAATAAAAGATATCATCCCATAAAAAGAAATACTTCCTGAAGTGTTGTAGTTAAAAATATAGACAGGTTTGTAGAAGACAAATAAAAGAATGTATTTTCTGAAAAAGAATACTGGCAATTCATAAAGGAGAAGACACTCTCAAGTATGTTACCCTCAGGAGGATAAACTAAATGTACCCAAGATAAAAAAGAGTTTGGTGGTCTTTTTTATCAGTGCTATATTATGTACCCAGACTCACAATGGATGGGGAAAAAGTGATAAATGTCTCAATATTAGTTTGAGATCCATCAAACCGTAGTAAATAACTAGGGATAATATGAGCTGTACCTTGTTTGGGCTTTGATATCATCATCATATCTTCCCTCTTATAAGAAACCTCTGAATACATGGAAAAGTCCATTGGAAAAGTGACTGGTAAAAGTCCACCGCATCATTAATATGAATAATTACTATTAAAAGTGAATTGGTCATGTAAAAAGAGTGACTTCTTAATCTGCAATGTTAGTTAAGGAAGGTGAATTCAGGAATCAAAGATACAAATAGGGTAAATTTTAGTTCAGAGGGGAGTCTTACCACTGAGGAGGAAACTGATCTTTGCAAGGCTTGTCAGGCCATAAAAACTAAACAAAGCACTGCCCTGAGGGAGGACTGGGGGTTGTTTTACTGCAGCCAGCACAGGATCATGGGATGTGGCCTTGCACATGGGGCATTCAAGGGGGCAGAACCATATCTGCAAAACAAAGACCCCAGAGGCTTATAAAAAGCAAAGCCTCTGTGTGTTACTCTGATTTGGAAAATCTTTCCCAGGGTCCATTGGTGACTAATTTAATCTAATAAAGGAGTAATATCCAAATTAACCCTCACTCCCTTACACCTAAGTCACACCCACCAGCCAAATCACACCCACCAGACAGTCAGAGCAATCATATGCAAATTAACCCAGCCAAGATGGCGGCCAACAGCCACGGAGCTAGAGCAAACAGGAGACCAGCGATGGAGGAAACTGCCTGCCTAGGGCGGCTGTGGCCTCCGCTCAAGGCAACAAAGTTTCAATTATAGAAGATAAATAAACCCCAGAAACCTGCCTCCAGCCAGCCTCACTGGGACCTTGGGTCAATGGGAGCTGTGGCCAGCCTGAAAACAGCCCTCAGGCCCTCACCCAGGCTGGCCAGGCACCCCAGTAGGGACCCAAACCCTGAAGGGCTGTGGGCAGCCTGAAAATGGTCCTCAGCACCTCAACCAGGCTGGCCACACCCCCATGGAGTGAGGGTCCCTACTGGGGCACTTGGCCAGCCTGCAAACAGCCATCAGCCCCTCACCGAGGCTGGCCAGGCACTCCAGCAGGTGGACATCCCCTGAGGGGTCCCAGACCTTGAGAGGGCACAAGCCAGGCTGAGGGACCCTCCCCCACGAGTGCACAAATTTTTGTGCACTGGGCCCCTAGTGTTTAATAAAAGGGCTCTTTCTCTTTTTCCATGAAGCATGCTTGGCATTTCTTTCCTCTTCTGTAACACCAGTGTTAATTGGTTAATTTATTTTTAAAAAAGAGATGCAGTACAAATTAACATTAAAGTATTTAATTAATTTACAGTTTATAGTCAAGGCCAGATATGGTCCAATCCTATGTACCTTCTTCTTGTTGGAGACTGAATAATATGAGTTAATAACCATAGTCATGACCTTAAATATTGCAAAACTATGAATTCCTGTTTATATTTTAAATAAGGATTATACAATCAAATGTATTTTTAAGGTTAATTTGGATTTCAATTATTACAAAACAGGTAACCCATGAACTCTCTTATTCATATAGTGTAACCTTCTGCATTGCCTTTACCTTGAAGGTAATACTCTGCCTACTCATCTGGTAGATTCCATATGAGGCAGGAGAGCAAAAGTAGGATTTCCTTGTGTTATTCTCCAAAAATTTTCCGAGTTTGGTTCACAAGATGAGACACTTTTGTCTTCTGAGTGTTAGTCTTGGGCTCTCCTGATCTGCACACTGGAGTCTCAAGGTCATCTGTCCCTTAAGATTCCCCCTCCCCTCCCCTCCCCTCCCCTCCTCTCTCCTCTCCTCTCTCCACAAACTCACACACACACTCTCTGTAAAGCTCTGAAAATGCACTGTCCCTCTACTAAGCAACAACTTGCCCCTCCCCCTCCTTTGTGCACAGGGGCCCTACCCTTTCTCGGACTGGTCGGCTGCAGGTCGGATTGGCTGAGCTAGGAAGAGGAGCAGAGGCGTTGCCAAATCACAAATCTAGGATTTTCATGGTCTACTCCCTAGAATCCTGGCAACAGATGTGCTCCATTGCTTCTCTTGGCTGAACCCTGCCCGGGGTTGCCATGGAGATAGGACGCTGCAACTTGCAGAGCAAGTAGGACCCAGAATCGCTTGGCAGACCTCAGCAAAGGAACTGTCCTGCGCTGACTCTTTCCACGCCTGCACAGTCCCTTTCATCCAGAAGTTTTCTGTTTTTTCTTGATTCCTTCTATGGAAGACTCCACTGCCCTGGAGCAAGAAAAAGAAAACCAGGAATCGGAGGAAGAAGGGAGGCCATGGGACAAAATGACAGCAGCTTCTACCCAAGATCCTCAGCCTGGATTGTCTGAACACCCAGAGTCAGAGCAGGGGCCTGACCCTCGGCACCAGCCCGGGAGCAGCCCACCTCGGGGCCCGCCGTCTAGAGGCAGCCCACCTGTGGATGCCCTCGCGGGCCCAGGTGCATCTCCACCTTCTCCTCCTCGGGAGTCCTCCTGCACTCCTCCTCTGGCTCTGTCAAGACAGCACCTCCCTGCACCTTGGCGCTCAGACATGACTGCGAGTGGGATTCCCGAAGCCCGGTCACCTCACCCTGATCACCTGCAACAATCACATGATAAAGGAGAATCGACTCCCCATCAAACATGCCAGTCAAAGGGGAACAACTTCCAACAGCCTCAGCAAACTCACCGACACCTGTATGAGCCCAGGGATGCGAATGGTTACAACTCTAAACAAGACCTGAGATGTGACATTTCTCAGGAGGAAGACTCAGCCAGTGAACGTCATCTGGATGAGCCTGAGCCTGAGCCTGAAGCGGCCCCCAGCGTACTTGAGATTGCTGTTCAGAGTGCTAAGGCTTACCTACTGAAGACCAGTAGCACGTCAGGCTTAAATCTGTAAGTCCTGGAGGGAAAAAGAGAGAAAAGTATGGCAAAGAAAAGGGGGTGTGAGCATCTCTGGGTGAGAGGGTGTTTCTATGGGGAAATATACTTGAAACGTCTGTTTTAGTATGAATTAGTGGCGTAATAAGTCTTTGCATCCCAGGCCTCAATATAGGTCGTTGGTGGGGATTCTTGTAGCTTCTTTGAAGACAGAGAAACAAAGCCTGGGGATCATGGAACCTTGGGTTTGAAAGAGACCAAAGAGACAGTGAAGTCCCAGAGTCTCTTCAAGCAGCTTGTAAAAGCAGCTTTCTGCCAGTGATGGGGAGCACCTGGCTCCACTGTCAGCATCAGAGTGCTGGCATGGCTTGGTTCTGAGTTCTCACCAGGCCTGTCCTGGGTGACCAGTTATGTGTTTGGGTTTTGGGGTTTTTTTTGGTGGTAATATGTAAATTGACCCTAACAGCCGAATGATTGAGAATGACTGGTCAGTATGACACACACTGACCACCAGGGCACAGACGCTCAATGCAGGAGCTGCCCCCTGGTGGTCAGTGCACTCCCACAGGGGGAGCTCTGCTCAGCCACAAGCCAGGTTGACAGCTGCCAGTACAGCGGTGGTGGTGGGAGCCTCTCTCGCCTCCTCAGCAGCACTAAAGATGTCCGACTGCAGTTTAGGCCTGCTCCCTGCTGGCAAGTGGACATCCCCTGAGGACTCTCGAGCTGCTAGAGGGATGTCTGACTGCGAGCTTAGGCTTGATAACCCGGAGAGCAGGCTTAAGCCAGCAGGTGGACATCCCCCGCTGGGCCCCAGACTGTGAGAGAGCACAGGTTGGGCTGAGGGACTGCCCCCCCCGCCCCACCCAGTGCACAAATTTGTGTGCACCGTGCCTCTAGTTATTTCATAAAGTCTAATTCAGGAAAAATCAAAAGATTACTTAGCAATGCAGGTAGCAACTTCCTTCACCTACAGTTGCACAAATGCTGTCCTACATTTGCATCTGTAGCAGAAAAACTGCTTCAATTAGAACAATTTTGATAGGCATCTTGGCTCCTTAGCTGTGTTTGTGTGTGGGTCAGTTTGGTAACTGCTTTGCAGTCCAAGTTTTCCCTCTGCCCATTCATGCTTCCTTCACTCTCTCACAGGTATTATTCCTGAGGGTACTTGTGTGTCTGCATACAAATATCAATCTGTTTCCTGAGATAACCTCACTTAAAATATCTCACAAAATGATTTATTTAAATGAAAGCAACATGGTGACCCAATGGCGGAACAGCCATGGTGCAGAACCAGGGGAGAGCAGAGTTTGGTGGGAAAGCTCTTGACTCATGCCCTTGGCTATTCATAGACTCCAAGTGCTGCTAGGCAAGAGGTTCTGGGTGCGGGTTGGAAATGTGTAGGAGCATTTTGCTTGTCACAATACATCAGGTGAGCAGAAGCCAGAGACACTAGGCATTTGCTATGTGAGGACAGTTCATGAAAAACTTCTGAATCCTGCTTGCATTTCTAATGTTCCTCTGGACATTCATGGCTGTCAAAACCCCGTATAACCGCATTAGAAAGCAATGTTGTGGAAAAACAGAGGTGTGGTGGGTGTGATAAGGTTTAGAACTTTTTCTAGAACATGAAGAAATTCCATTAAGCTCCTGTAACAGGGGAAGTGCTAAGAGAATCTGAGAAGAGACCTCAGGTTGGGATAAGAAGGCTCCTGAACAGGAAGAACTTGAGACAGTTGGGAAAGCAAGACCCATATCACCAGCAGTAGTTGCCTGTTTCATGCCACAGACACCCGTGCTGGGGTCCAGACAGGCGTCTCGGTGGAGGTCTGCAAAGGTCAAGGAAACAGAGCATCGGCCAGACAAGAAGAGCCTCCCCTCACCAACATGTGGGCACCAAGCTTCCCTGTCATAGGCCCCTTTGGGAGGGAGAAATGAGAAGATCTGTTGAGTGTTATAATGTAAGTCAGCAAGCGAAATGTAATATGCCTTAACAATTCAAATTAATTAGAAGTCTTTATTATGGCAGCAGGCTCAGAGGAATATTGTTTCTCAAATTCAGAGCAAAATATGGAGGAAGTTTTCCCTCTTAGTATCTTTCTAGCCTGTTGTCTCCCAAGTTAGGGTTTTTCTGGACTTTCTGTAGAATTTACAATGAGCTCTGTGTAAGTTATTTTTGAAGGCAGCTTGTAACCTTGAGTATAGTACATTTCAGATAACTAAAAAACACCAGGCATGAGAGTATTATCAGTCTCTTATATTAGACTAGAGGTCCAGTGCATGAAATTCGTGCATGGGGTGTGTGTGTCCCTCAGCCCAGCCTATATCCTTTCCAATCTGGGACCCCTCAAAAGACGTCTGACTGCCCGTTTAGGACCGATCCCAGTGGGATCGAGCATAAATGGACAGTTGGACATCCCTCTCACAACTGCTGGCTCCCAACCGTTTGCCTGCCTGGCTGCCTGATTGCCCCTAACCACTTCTTCCTGCCAGCATGATCACACCCTAACCACTCCCCTGCCATCATTAATGACCCCTAACTGCTCCCCTGCCAACCTGATTGCTCCTAACTGTCCTCCCTTGCCTGCCTGGTCACCCCCAACTGCCCTCCACTGCTGGCCTGGTCACCCTAAACTGTCCTTTCCTGCAGGCCTGGTCGCCCCAACTGCTCTCCTCTGCTGGCCTGGTCTCTCCCAATAGCCCTCCCCTGCTGGCCATGTTTGACCACATGGGGGTGGCCATATTGTGTATTGGAGGGATGGTCAATTTGCATATTCCTCTATTAAATATGACTAGGGGCCCAGTGCACAAAAATTTGTGCACTTGGGTGGGGGTCCCTCAGTCAGGCCTGTGCCCTCTCACAGTCTGGAACCCCTTGGGGGATGTCCACCTGCTGGCATGCCTGGTCAGCCTGGGTGAGGGGCTAAGGGCCATTTTCAGGCTGCCCACAGTTCCTTCAGGGTTCAGGTACTTACTAGGGTGCCTGGGTAGCCTGGGTGAGGGACTGAGGGCTGTTTGCAGGCTGCCCACAGCTCCCATTGACCCTACATGGAAATCATGTAGGTCCTGCACTTATACTTCAAAATATTAAGTGATAGTTATATAAAAAGGAGAGTGTTGAATCAAGTATGATTTTTTTTCTTGTTCCATATTTTTTATGAAGCAAAACTAAGCACATGCCCAAAGCTTGTGTTGTGGTTGTGAGTGGGAGAAATGTGGTTTATGTGAATTTTATTCTGAATTACCGTATGATACAAATACATTTTGTCCCAATTAATAAGAATTTTTTGTTCATATGGAGTTAGTCCATTTTGCTAAAGATAGGGTGTATTTCTAGATTGCTTTTGTTGATGAGTCCTATATAATAATCCTATATAATAAAAGGCCAATAAGCAAATTAACCAAACAGCAGAAAGACGATTCACTATGACATGCACTGACCACCAGGGGGCAGACACTCAATGCAGGAGCTTCATCCTGGTGGTCATTGTGCTCCCACAAGAGGAGTGCCCTTCAGTCAGAAGCTGGACACACAGCTGGTGAATACAGTAGTGGGGGTGGGAACCTCTCCCACCTCCACAGGAGCCCTAAGGACTCGTCCGGGGATGTTCGCCTGCTGGCTTAAACCTGGCAGTCAAACATCCCCCAAGGGGCCCCGGATTGTGACAGGGTAAAGGCCGGGCTGAGGGATGCCTCCCACACCCCTAGTTCATGAATGTTGTGCACCGGGCCTCTAGTATCTAAATAGTATTAAATTTCCATACCTCTTTTAACCATGAAACGGACACCATTGCCTTCTATCAACCAAATTCCATAAATTGTCTTGAAAACATACTCATGAGTGTCATCTCGTGGTTAAAGAATCTATTGCATTTGTATCTGTCACAATTGTTCTGCAGCTGAGCCCAGCTCCAAAGACAGAGTGCTACAAACTAAAACAAACAAAAACCAGAAAAACTTACCTCCCATCCTGGCCACCTCTCCAAATTTTGTCTCCCCTCTACAAAACGCCTGCCTTTGTTTATTCTCAGTGCCAGCTAGCTTGCCGTTTGTTGTTGTTGTTTTGGTGTTGATCCAGACTTTCTAGATGTTTCCTAAAATGCCAGAACTTCAGTGACAGAGTTTGGCTTTTGCTGTGGCAGGCAGCAGATTTTGGATTTTCAGTTACAATTTCTGGCGACTCTCCTGGGAACATGTGGACCCGGTAAGGCCCTGAAGGCCTGGGCTGAGGGTCCCAGCTGCTTGTGGCAGGCTGACCCCATGACAGGGACTACAGGGATTTCCCAGCAGCTGTGGAGAGTTCTTTATCTGAGGGTTCTCCCTGCTCTCCCTCTCAAAGCATCAGGGGCCTGAAACACTCAGCTGGTGGAAGGAAACAGGTGTCTATGGAGTCTGTGGCCTCCAAGTCTGACTGGGTAAGTCCACTGGGGTGCACAGTGGGGTCCTCTATCACTGCCCTTGGTCTTTTTAGCCATCTAGGACTCAGCAAGGAGTCATCTGCCCTAACGTTTTGGCAGGGGCTAACACTCTATGACTCAATCCCAGTTCCTTCTTGGGAGGGAATCAGTTTCTGTCTGAGAGCTCTGCTCTGTCTGTCCTACCAGTAAGTGGTCTCCGAGAGCTCTCATCTGTCAAATGAATCTTTGGTTACAGTTGTTCTTTGCTTGTTTTCTTCTCTTTGGGGGACTTGCTTTGATCACTGCTGTTTTGTAACTCATTGGTTTTGACCTTGTCTTTCCTTAGATTTTTTTTTCTGTTATGAAACAAGAGACTTGGTCTTGGTTCCATCAGAGAGTCCATTAGGTTGTATTTTAGCTAACTGGCAGATTTAAGTCCGTGATTAACCAGAATTGTTTTGCCAAAGGTCTGCTAAAAGTGACAAGATCTCTTATGTGCAAGATTTCATGTTGTTACATGAAAAAATTCTACTCTGAAAGAATCTACATTGATGGTTCAAAGAAGGGGGAAAAGATCTCACCCTCACCCCCACCCCCCAAGAGTAAAACTGAAAAATCATTAAAATAAATGTGGTTTAGAAGGGGCTGGGAGGTGGAGAAAATGGAGAGATGTTGGTGAAGGGGTACAAACTTTCAGTTAAATAATGAGAAGTTCTGTTGATTTCATACACAGCATGGTTACTACGGCTGATACTGTATTGTACTAGAAATTTGCTAAGACAGTATATCTTAAGTCTTCTCACCGTAAAACAAGAAAGTGTGATGTACGTATGCAGGGGGAAAAGCAGTTAATAAAAACTGACCCAGTGAAAATACATTGGAAGATGTCCATATCAAATGTGATCTGGCGGAAGAAATCATCAGGGAATGTAAAGATAACAAGATAATCCAATCTTAAGAAAAGAAAGACAAAAGAATTAAAAAAGAAAACTTGAACAGATTTTCAAAGACCTGTGGAGAAAGGAGAGACATGCCACCTCTAGGAGATCGGAATGTAGACAATGTCCAATACCCAGGTTTCAACAAAATGTACCATATGCCAAGAAACAGTGTCTGAGTTCATTCACAGACAGCTTCTGTTAACTTCTCTATTTGTTGGCATGTCACACTTTGCTGTCTCTCCTGTTTTGTTTTGCTGATTTTAATTGTTTGTTATAGTGAGTTCCTAGAATTAATTTTATGGAAGAGTCTGTTTTCCCAGATATATGCAGTCTTTAGTGTCTCCACTAAGTTTTGTGGGTTTAAAAAAATAATTTTATATTTAAGTCTGAGCCACCATAGCTCAGTGGTTCAGTCAATAAAAGGACTAATATTTATGTGCTTAAATATTTCACTGTTTACAACTGACATAAATTTTAAAAGTTCAACAACCGTGAGTATTAGTTTACTTTCCTCAGGCTCTTTATTTTAATTATTGACTCCCATTATTATTTTTTTAATCCTCACCTGAGGATATTTTTCTATTGACTTTTAGGGAGAGTGGAAGAGAGAGAGAAAGACAGAGAGAAACACATCAATTGGTTGTTGCCTGAATGCGTTGTGACCAGAGCCCAGGCCATGGAGAAGCCTGCACCTGAGGTTCTGCCCTTAACCAGAATTGCACCCGGAACCCTTCAGTCCACAGGCCTACGCTCTATCCACTGAGCCAAACAGGCTAGGGCCTCACATTATTCTTTATAATCATTAACATACTGTGTCGTCATGAAATGGGTTATTTATTTATTTTACACTTATAAATCACTCCAAGTAAAAGGCAGTCTGAATACTTGCAAGGTCCAATTTCTGTCATCTTAAACCCTTATTTTCTCAGCAGTAAATATTTCTCCAATTAAAGATATTGAAGTCTTCTTTTGGGTTAAATTTTTATTCAGTAAAAAGTGACAATAGAAAAGAGGAGCCTATAAACTCCAAGCTACTAAATATTGTTTTAAGTAAGAAATAAAAGTTGACTTTGCCTGGTGTAGTGCCTGCAGAATAGGGGTGAGGGAAACTGTGTTAGGAAAAACTTGAGTTGGGTTCCAGATCAGATAGTGTACTACCTGTAATGTCAACATATCTTAGTATATGAGAAAAATTATTTTTTATTCAATAGTATATAACAGAAGAGAAGCAGCAGTTAAGGTCACCAAGCTAAGTGAATAGAGAGGGAATTTGAACAGACTTTAGGACATTCATCTTTCACAGTCATTCTATTTAGAAGACAAACTGACTGGATAGATTGTGTACCTGTGAAAAAGATGCCATACAATAGTATCTCAAGAACAAACCCCAGAACCCACCACTACCTCTGAGACATCCTATCTAATAAAAGAGTAATATGCAAATTAGGTGTCACTCTGTCACAAAGATGGCCGCCCCTATAGCCACAAGATGGCAGAACCCATAGCCACAACATGGCAGTGCCCAGTCCAGCTCATCCCCACCACTGAAGTGGTCAGGCCTGTTAGCCAGGCAGGTGGTGAGGGAGGCGGGGAGCCTGAGGGATGGAACAGGCAATCAGAGGTGCTGGGGGTCTGCTGTCTAGGCCAGAG
Source organism: Murina feae (assembly GCA_004026665.1). NCBI lineage: Eukaryota > Metazoa > Chordata > Mammalia > Chiroptera > Vespertilionidae > Murina > Murina feae. The sequence continues at coordinate 4,606 of PVJC01031352.1, read as the reverse complement.
GCCATTGCCAGAGGCCACAGGCATGGGCAGAGGAGGAGCCAGTGATTGGAGGGGGCAGGGGCAGAGCTGGTGATCGGAGAGGTATGAGAGTGCCCTACCCAGGCATAAGGCCTGGGCCAGAGGCCTCAGGCCTGGGCAGGGGCAAGGCTGGAGATCGCAGGGGCCTGGGCTCTGCAGAGCCAGCAATCAGAGGGGTAGGGGCTGAGTCTGCGATCACAGGGGTCTGGGCACCGGTGGAGGTAGCAAAGCAAGGGCCTGGGGGTCCCCTGCCCAGGCCTACAGCCTTGGCCAGAGGCTGCCAGTGGGTCAAGGGAAGAGCCAGTGATGGCAGGGAGCAGGATCAGAGCCGATGATCATAGAGGCCTGGGCTCTGTGAAGCTGGCGATCAGAGGGGTTTGGGGGTCTTCTGCCCAGGCAAAAGAGTAATATGCAAATTAACCCTCACTCCATCACAAAGATGGCGGCAGCCAGGGGCTGTAGTAAGGCAGAAGGCTTGTGTTGCCCTGGCAATGGAGGAAGCCAAGATTTCCACCTGCCCTGGGGGCCCTGAGCTCCACTCAAGGCAACAAAGTTTCAATTACAGAAGGTAAATAAACCCAAGATACTGGCTTCCAGCCTGCGGCTTTGAGCGGGACCAAGGCAACAACGCTTCAATTATAGAAGTAAAAGAAATCCCAGAAACCTGCTTCCAGCCCAAGGCCATGGTCAGCCTGATAATGGTCCTCAGCCCCTCACTCAGACTGGCCAGGCACCCCAGAAGACCCCACCCTGAAGGGGCTTTGGCGAGCCTGCAAAAAGCCATCAGCCCTTCACTCTGGCTGGCCAGGCACCCTAGCAGAACACCCTTTAGGGCAAACCATCTGACCCCCACCTGTGCACCAGGCCTCTGTCCTATATAATAAAAGGTTAATATGCAAATTGACCCTAACAGCAGAACAACTGGGAATGACTGTTCACTATGACACACACTGACCACCAGGGAGCAGAGGCTCAATGCAGGAGATGCCCCCTGGTTGTCAGTGCACTCCCACATGGAGAGCTCTGCTCGCCACAAGCCAGGCTGACAGCTGCCAGCACAGTGGTGGAAGTGGGAGAGCAGTGCTAAGGACGTCCGACTGCAGCTTAGTCCTGCTCCCTGCTGGTAAGTGGACATCTCCCAAGGGCTCCCGGGCTGTCAGAGTGATGTCTGATTGTCAGCTTAGGCCCAATCACCCAGGAAGCGGGCCTAAGCCAGCAGGTTGACATCCCCCGAGGAGTCCCAGACTGTGAGAGGGCATAGACCAGGCTGAGGGACACCCCTTCCCCTGAGTGCACAAATTTACAATTCCTGCCTGTCTTTGTCTTGTCCTCTAAAGTAAAGAAAGTCTGAACACATAGGACTTATAACCATTTTTCTTCCTTCCTATGGAAAACATCTAATTGTAAAATGGTGTTATACTTGAGGCTTCCCTCTCAGGGCAACTCTCCCCATTCACCAGTTGGTATTGAGGCCAAACCTGAGGGCAGAAAAAAGTCAGGCGCTATTTTTTTGTTTGTTTGCTTAAAGTTTGTAGGTCAGAATTATTCCAATTTTTAAAAATATATATTTTATTGATTTTTTACAGAGAGGAAGGGAGAGGGATAGAGAGTTAGAATCATTGATGAGAAAGAAACATCGATCAGCTGCCTCCTGCACACTCCCCACAGGGGATGTGCCCCCAACCAAGGTATATGCCCTTGACTGGAATCGAACCCGGGACCCTTCAGTCTGCAGGTCAACACTCTATCCACTGAGCCAAACCCGTCAGGGCAGAATTATTCCAACTTTTGAGGGCTGTTTTTATGAGGTGTGGATGGCATGCTTCCCACCTGAAAGGAAAAAAAGGCACAAGATGTTTCTTTTACCCGTTGTGCTTCACAAAGGACATCCCGTATCCACTGTGACTATCCTTGGCAGTGGGGGCGTCCCCTCACCTGGCCCAGGCTGAAGGGAGTCCCCACTCACACACTAGGAATGAGGGTTACCTTGCCCACATCCGGTCGAAAATAAGGCTGCCAGGTCGACTAACCACACTTACTACCATGGTGAGGACCCGAGCTCAGGCAGAAGTCACCTCTTACCTCCCTAACCTGTGGGGGAAGCGGGCAAAACCCGTGTCCTGCTCTCAGGAGCTTATGATTTTTCAGGTTTTATGTGTGGCTTAGTTTTAGATATATTGCTTATAAGTAGAATGAATATCTTTAAATCACTCTACAGGCAAGTTTATTCCAGCTCTTCTGGTGTGGTGGTTAGCAGCATTGTCCAGACCACCTAGGTCCTGTGCTGGTTCGTCTGTTCATCTCCGTGTGACGCTGTACAATTTCCTGCATCTCTCTATACCTCAGTTTTCTCACTGGTAAAACAGCTGAGGATAATACTAGTACTTCATCATGGGGTGATTATGGAGGATGAATGAGATAAAGTTCTTAGAACAGTGCCTGCCATAGAGTAAGCATCAGTAATTGTTAGCTATTTAATTTTTTTGTGTGAACATTGGTTTGTTTGGTCTCATTTCTACCATTATTTTATGTTTTCTTTTTACCATCCTTCTCCTTTTGTTTATTATCTCTTTTCTTATCAATATTCTCTTTTGGTTTTCTATCTTTTTTAATGCACTATACACTGTATTTCGATTATTTAATAATTCTACCTAAAATTTTACTGCTGTATTGGGATATAATTGACACGCAATTTGATGAGTTTTGACCTATGTATACAACTGTGAAGCCATCAAATCAGTCAATATAATTGACTTTTCCACCACTCTGTTTTAACTGTGTTTAGATTCTTTGACTATTTAGCATCCATTCATTACAGGGCCACACTAATAGGCAAAGTAATTTACATCTCCTGTGGGATCCCAGAGCCCACACTCTGAAGCACCTTCTTATGTGCCACACAACAAGCCAATATTTCCCCTACTCTGAGTCAGCCCAGGTCCTGGTACCAGACAAGTAGTGACAGCCCCTATGCCCCAAAGCCCGCCAGAATTCTTTAAATTAGCCAGCCCTCTGCTGGCTTCTCTGCCCTATCTTACGTTTTCCATGGAAACACCAGGAAAAGCTCTGGCCTAAGCTTTCTGCTCCGCCTTTCTGCCTCCTGACCAGACTTGGTGTTTCTCCATGTGGCCGTGGGAGGCCTGACATGCCCCTTTCTCTTGGTAAATATAATAAATTCTTTCTTCATTGGCATTGTCCTCTCTGTCATCATGCAATCATCTCCACAAATTGAAGTCCTGCTGGTACAAACTGACACAATGCCCCCCAACTTTCTCATGCCTCTTGGTAATTAATCTCTCTTCTCCTTTAATCTCTCTTCTCTTTGCCCTAGGCAAGCACTAGTCTATTTTCTGTCAGTACAGATTAAGTTACACTTTTTAGAAGTTTATATAGTCACACATTATCTATTCCTTTCCTTTGAATTTATTTATTTAGAAGATGATTTTGAACTCATTCTTGTTACTGTGTTGTTTCCGGTTCGCTGCTATTATAAGTAAAACTGCTATGGACATTCATGTACAAGTTTGCTTGTGAACATATGCTTTCATTCTCTTGAGCAAATACCTAGGAGATAAATGAATGTGTTATACAGTGGATGTAGAGTTAACTTTTAAATAAACTGCAATTTTCTAATTTTACATTCCTACCATCAGTGTATGAGTGTGGCAGTTACTCCGCAATCCTCACCAACATTTGGTATGGTATTTTTATTTTAGCCATTTTAATAGTGATATATTATTATAACCATGTATTGCCTTAGTTGTATCCTTTAAATTAAAGAGTAGTTATTTCTGCTCTCAGGCCCCTTGTCTGTGATTAAAAGCGTCTGAGGTATTCACTGTTGTGTTTGAAGTACACCCTGAACCGGATGGTTAGGAACCAACTGAACTTAATTCCCAAGGGGTTTACAATAGGATGTGGACTTAAGAGAGTTTACATAATTCCTAGGACTTGATTAGGCCAGTATGCAGTGATCCGAGGAGAGTACAAACAGTTCTGATCCCACCCCTTGTATGCCCTTGTCATTAAAGTATTTATTCTCAATAAACAATCCAATCAAAAAATGGGCAAAGGGCCTAAATAGACACTTTTCAATAGAGGACATTCAGAAAGCCAAGAGACATATGAAAACATGCTCAAAGTCACTAATCATCTGAGAGATGCAACTCAAAACAACAATGAGGTACCATCTCACACCTGTCAGAGTGGCTATCATCAACAAATCTACAAACGACAAGTGCTGGAGAGGATGTGGAGAAAAAGGAACCCTCCTGCACTGCTGGAGGGAATGCAGACTGGTGCAGCCACTGTGGAGGACAGTATAGAGTTTCCTCAAAAAATTAAAAATGGAACTCCCTTTTGACCCAGTGATCCCACTTCTGGGAATATATATCCCAAGAAACCAGAAACACCAATCAGAAAGGATATATGCACCCCTATGTTCATAGCAGTACAATTTACCATAGCTAAGATTTGGAATCAGCCTAAGTGCCTATCAGCAGATGAGTGGATTAGAAAACTGTGGTACATCTACACAATGGAATACTATGCTGCTGTAAAAAAGAAGGAATTCTTACCATTTGCAGCA
>PVJC01031351.1:0-20670 GCA_004026665.1 Murina feae | reverse complement strand
GTAAATTAATTCAAGCTGATCTTAAACATACCTGTGTGCTTAGCTTTTTATTTTCCTTCAAAATGTACTTCTTTTCTTTTAATATGGTAGGGTTGAGAAGACATTTCCACCATCCATTTTACATTCTCTTTTTGGAAATAACTTTAAAAATAGTGGGAAAATTTGCATCCTGAGTAAAGATGGATGAGTAGAAAAAAAATCATGAAAATTCAATTCTGGTGAGGAAGGGAAGTTAGAATTTAAAATTTTGGTGGTGGAAAAACAATTTCTGATGTGAGAGTTGATGACTGAATATTCTGAAATGTGTGTTTTTTTCACTTGTTAATATTTCTTCCATTAGTAGATATGAAACTCATAGTGTAAAATGTTATATATTCATGAAGTCATCTATAAAAATTCATATGCCTACTAAACTTTATTTCAATATTACATTTTGAAAATTCAAATTTTGCCACCAATCATGACATTTTGAGTATACAGTTAGCTAACTCAGAGAAGTTAAAACAGTGTATAACTCTACTTTTTACTTATGAAGAATTTCATCATGTTGTGAAAATGTGATATTTTTCCTACTAGAAGAAGGAACTAACATAGAAAATAATAATAAATTATGATATTTGGACTTGGTTGTTTGAGTCATAGAACTACATCCAGTGGTCCAAAAATCTAGCATAAAATAGTAAGGAAATGATTGCTCCATCCTGGCTGCCTCTACTGGCCCTGCCTTAAGCCTTGCACATATGGTATAAGGGTTCTGTAAATGGCCCGAGCCTTCCTGTGAAGAATCATTCTAGTAGTCAATGGAGACGAAACAGATAAAATCATTCTAGTCTCACCTGTGTGGGCACCTGCTTGTTTAGCCTTTACTAAGAGTGAATAGAGATTTTAGATAAAAATGTCAGAAATATTACCAATCAATCATTATTTACCCCATGTTTCAAATCCCATGGAATGGAATCAAATACCCCTGCAATGGTGCTGTGTAGTTCTTTTGGGCCTCCTGTGTTGTCACCTGTACTTTCTGTGGGACGGAGCTGAGTACCTGCCTCTGGAGATGCAGGTGGACTGCAAGCCAGACAAAGTTTTAGTTGCCAGCATATCTCTCTTTCTCTTTCTCTCTCTCTCTCTCTCTCTCTCTCTCTCTCTCTCTCTCTCTCTCTCTCTCTCTCTCTCTCTCTCTTTCTCTCTCTCTCCTCTGTGTTTCTAGCTCATAATTTTACTTCTCTCGAAGAACTTTCAGGTTCTAGCTCCTCACCAGGGTCCCAGTCCCACGTCTCCTTCTCGCATCATTTCCCCCAGAGAAGATAATCACACGCAGTCTTCTGTCTCAGAGGTCTGGGCAGAAACTCTTGGTTGTTTGCGTGGCAGTGACATTTCCAACAGGACTGCAGTAGTTGATGGAAAAACAATTACATGGCTCTCCTCTAGCTTCAGGTGTCCCATCCACTTCATTTTTAGATGTTTCAGAGTTTGACTTCCTTTCCTCTGAGACAATATGTTCATTTAAAAAGATTTCCTCTAATGGCACATGTAAGTTTTACATGCACTTAGCAGATTTATTTTTGTCTATGTAGATGACCCTATTGCTGAAAAGCTGAAGACATACTTTAAAGCACATATACATTTTTGAATAGTGCTTCTTTTTGCTATTGGATTATAGTTTGTGCTAGTCATGCAACCTAAAGTTTAAGAGATTTTTTCAAACACAATTATACGCATTGCCTTTAAGGCATTTGTTGGAAGATTTAGGTTTAATCTTTGAAAGTAGGTGCATGTGGTCATACACATTTCAGCTACTACTCTTTTTTTGCCTTTAAAATGGCTTTATTTATTTATTCTACTTTACATAAGTTTAGTCAATGTTCAGTTAGTATTTCTTATTTCTCTAATTTATTATATCCTCTTCATGTAATGACTTCTAATTGCTAATATCACCACCTAGAAATAAATATTAGCTCATGCTTGATTGCAATGCCATTTAGCAAGAAAATTTTAGCATACAAATTTCCTGTTAGTGGATTCTGATTCTGAATAACCCATTAATTAATTTCCTATGAATTTCACCTGCTCACTCTGCACCTGGTCCTAGGTTTAGGGTGCAGTTGAGACCTGGACATACTATTATATTCTTCTTTAACATTTAGCTGAAGCCTTCCTGATTATCCCAACAACTGATGTGACACAAACTAATTTTCAAAATCTGGAGAGTTGTGAACAAAGAAGATATTAACAACTTATACTACTCAAGTATAGAAAGTGAATCATTCCGCCTTATAACTTTGAATCAAAGACATGTTTTGCTGGTGGAGCAAGATGTTCTGGTTGGGAGATTTACATGACACATTCATTGCCATATCATTCAATACTTTCTAAGCATGTTCTAGACACCTCATTGGGCACAAATGAAGAGAAAATAATAATCTTGTAAAACAACTACTAATTTTTCAGCTTTCAAAGTAAAAATGAAAAAAGTTAATATTTTAAAATATCAAGTTCTTTTTAACAGAGCATGACAACTTTCCTCCTAAACAGCTTACTCTATTTCTTTTGATTTGTGAAAGGTTTAGCCAGTTAGACTCACACATCAAAAGAAGTCCTTTGAATCTCAACCAGAATTGCTAGGTGTTCTGCTTTATTTGGATGTGAGGGTACAGTGGAATTACACTTTGTTTCTGAAAATAAAGGAGACAATTTTTCTTTGAAAATAATAGCATTTTTCTAAATGGAACTTTCATTTGAAACTTACTTTTAAACTCTTATGATTTTCACTTATTGAAGAATGTAATAACTGAGTACAATTTGAAAATAGTCCTTTCATTGCGTAGCTCCACTACACTCAGTGGTGCTTTGTGAGATATAACACTATGTGCAATTTAATCTATAGATGGTAATTCTAACATTATTATATTTAGTTTATAAACACTATAATTAAGGTTATGAACATGCTTTATTATTACATATAATTCCAAACTTTTAATCTAGGTTCCCATTTTAGTAAAAGTTCGATTTTAATTAAAAGCTGACGGAAAGATCAATTTCTATGGTAGAGAAAGCCATTTTCAGTTTTGTGGAGAAGGAGCGTTCAATAAGCATTTTTTCCAAGATTGTTTTAAAGTATAGACTTGGGTTTACAAAATATATGCTTGTGCCTGGTAGGTCAGCAAACTAATTTGGAATAGAAGCTTAATTTGAAAGAGAGGGAAGATTAGTAGATCAAATACTAAGCCCCTTTTTGGTGCAACTACAAAGATGCTACTTCCATGGTACCTTCCTTTGTCCTTTAAAGGGTTGCCTTAAACCCAGTGACATCTGCAATCCTCTTGAAATTAAGAATCTTCCCCACTTGAATACTCCAAAACTTCAAACTTGCTATCCTTTATGTAGATTTAGACTGAGGGCTCCACACCAATAATGAAAAAAATATTACATGTATGGAATTTCCTACCAACACCTCAGCTGGGAGAATCTAGTTATTTTTGTGTCCTAGTTTTTCATGATGCTCTCCCATCCCTCCTCAGCCCCACACATTTTTTTTTTTGAATGCAGCAAGGTTGTATCTGGTCTCTAAATGGTTATTTTCCACTATTTGCATGGAAGAATCATTTAACTTTCAAACCTGAATATTAACGCCCATTCATAGTAAAATGATTTTGGCAAATATTTTTTGTAATTTTCCTCTTTGCTTTTGTTTTAGAATTTCTTGATCAAATATTGACTTTTCTTTGGATTTTCCAGTTTTCAGGTCTTTTCTCTCTCATTGTCTCGACTTTTATTTATGTTCTAATTTAAATTTTCTTTCGACATTTATATTATAGTTTTCAGTTTATCCATTTTAAAAATTTCTAAATCCTTAATTCTCTGCCATTCCTTATTCCATGTGGGCAGTGTGGCCTCTTATCTCTGGCATCATTGTAAAGATATCTATTTTCAAAGTTGTGTTCTCTGAATTTTTTTTTTTGGTCGTCATTATTTGTTTTATTTTTTATTATTCCCATGGGAAACTTACCTCAATTATTTGGTGACCCACATCTGCACGTGTATACTCCAAAGTGAGAAGGAAGCGCCAGTAGGTTCTGCTGGGAAAGACAGGGCTTTTCAAACACTGTGATCACGTGGGCTTCTAATGTCCCCATAGCAAAGGTTCAGGAAATGCCAGTGTCTGTTTTGAGGCTGTTCAGTTGCTATCAACACACCTGGCACCAGAGCTTTAAGTAAAAGCATCTTGTGTCAAATGATTCCCACCTCTTCCATCCAGGACATCTCCTCCACACTTCCACTGCTAGAATTTCAACGTCTAAAGTCCTTGGTCCAACTGTCCTAGGTGTAGACCTCCATCTAGTGTAGCAATGAGAGAGAAGAATGTATCCTCCCTTAAAGGTGAGACGAGGACATGTGAGTACAATTATTCAGATTGTGTAATGATCATCCAGTTTTTTAATCCCATCTTCTTATGCTTAAAATTCCTGAGACTTTCTTGAGTTCTACAGATCTAGTCAGTTTCTCTCTCCTTTGATTACAAACATTATTTTCAAAGTAATATTATATTTTTATAGTTTGGCTTTTAATTTTTTTTAAAGCACAGTCTATGTTAAATTAAATTAAATTTTAACATATTGATAATTAAAATATTGACAATCACAGTTTTTAGAAAAATGAGCATATCAATGCTTCCTCCTGAGTAATGATTAGTACTTATAATTAGCTCTATTCTTTGGTGTGTTATATGGCTTGTGGGGGAAAATATTTCACATTTATCTCAAAAACTCTAATTTAATGTGCACACTCATTGGAAAATATAAATAAATTTAAGCTTCAAAACATGGCAGTTTTTATCAATAAAAACAAAAATAACAAAGACCACTGCATATTGACACAATCCTAGGTTGCATATCTAATCTAATAACAAATTAACCATCACTCCGAGACACCTAAGCCACACCCACTAGCCAAGCCATGCCCGCCAGCCAATCAGAGCGACTATATGCAAATTAACCCAGCCAAGATGCGCTTAATTTGTATACACAGGCACAGAGCGAAGTGCTGCAGAAGGGAGCCAAACAGCAGAGAAGGGAGGAAGCAAGGCAGCAGAGATGGGAGGGAGCCAAACGTCCCAGAAGGGAGGGATCAAGGCAGTGGCGACAGGAGGGAGCAAGGCAGGAAAGATGGGAGGGAACCCAGGCAGCAGAGATGGGAGGGAGCCCAGGCAGCAGAAACAGAAGGGAGGGAGTGAGGCAGCAGAGAAGGGAGCAAAGCCTACCTTGGCGGGCTTTGCTCCCTTCTCTGCTTCGCTCCAGCTCAGGAAGCCCTATTCTTGCAGGAATCTTCCTGCAATGGGCTTCTAGTACTGTATAATATACAACTACAAAAGAGATATTTAACAGACTGTGATGTGAGTGGTGCCAATTGAAATTATTCAATATGGCATCTCTTTCTATTGGTGAATATGTTTACATTGCATAAGAGAACTTATCAATGTTCAAAAAACTAATTCAATCATATCGTTCTTTGGAAACCTACTATTTGATATTCACCTCAAATTTTTATTATTCAAAAAATCTACTAATTATGCAATAGATTTCAATTTATTCAATACTTTCTGGATTATTCATTAGTAATTGAGGCATACACTGGATATGTACTGTGTTATATAAACACAGTATATAATGATATAATAAGGCAAATATCTTTTTGTTAATTTCTAAATTAGTTTTTATAATGAAAATATATAGTATTAAGCTTCCTTACATCTGAATTATAAAAGTAAAAAAGAAAGTAAATAATTATCAGTGGAAACATTTTATTTACCTATAAATATTAACTTCACGGTAAATATTGAGTATGAAATAGTTTTTCTTTTGTTAGTACATTTAAAATACAGAGTAAAAACAATAAGAATAGAATTATAATTTAAATAAAGTTAGAGTAAGCCCATACAAATATTTTTCCAAGTTGTTTTGCTATATAATAATGTTACCTAAGTTGTTACCTTCCTAAATTTGTGAAGAATTTTTGATATTTGCATTATGGAGCTATTAAAGTCATGAAAAAATGGTTGATTTTTATGTTATTATTGTTTGCTTTGTGGAAGAATCTATAGTTTTCCTATAGTTTTCTAATAGTTGAAGGTTAATGTAACTTCATTTCACATTAAACTTTAAGGTTTTGATTCCAGCATTTTTTTTAATCCATGCTATTTACAGTTAATTGAGTGAAACTGGATTTCCCTCTATCATATTAGTATATTTCACTTTCAGAAACAATGAAAAATCATCATTGTTTAAAGTTAGCTCTAAACTACTATAGATTTTTAAACCTTAATAAGTTCCAATGCCTTTTAAAAAATATCTACAAGGAAAATTTCTATGATTACACTGTCCTAAGAAGAAATGTGCCTTCAGAAAAGTTGCTATCATTTCTAAATCACTGGATTTCACATCGTAAAAGAGAAATTGATGTAAAAATCAGGCTGTGTTAAGCACAAGTGCAATAAACTCTTAGGAATATCAAAGGAAGGGGGAAAACGTAATCTGCACTAATTCCATATTTTCTGGGAAAGGAAATTTGTTCTAATTTGCATGAAGTGGAGAGAGTTCTGTATGCTAAAATTCAAAACTAGAATATCTTGGACTGTTTTCATGGTGCCCATAAAAAGAAACAGCTAAATTTGAAATTTATATGTAATTTAAATCTTAATGAATTTAAACTGTGTAGAGCGAAGTATACAGGAAACTAAGCTAAGAGAAAATTGACTGAAATAAATCATAACTAAATTTAGTTGTCTGTTTGAAGCTTCCCACATTATCTCAAGATGAAGACACAAATGGATGCATAATTCTGCACTCAGCCTGGTCTCTGATACAATGATAAAGAAAGCTTCTGTACAAATATTTCTCTTAATTTTTCAATAAAACTAATGAGGTTTTTTTGTATATCTAGAATTTTTGCAGCAGAAAAATAAATGGTTTAAGGAAATTAAATTAATTTATATAGGAAAGATGTTTTGTGAATAGTGAGAAAAGAAGCATGAATATTTCATGAGTATTTTATAGGAACTTAATTCACAAGGGGATGAAAATATTCACAGTTCCCAGAAACCTAAGAAAAATAGAGCCCATATTGCTGCTCAAACATTCATTCTTCTGGGCATCCTGGTACTTTAATATTATGTGTAAAAATGATCTTTGCTAGAATATAGATTATAAATTCTTCTTGATTAGAGCTAATGGAAATGTCTAGAATGACTGTAGAAACATATGACCTCTAAGAGAATCTAGAAGTACTATTATGAGTTTTCTCATAAGTGAAGACTCATTAAATAAAAAAAAATTGAATTGCTTAGGAAACAAATATTTTTGATGGAACTATACTTTTTTAAAATCAAGATTATGATATAGGGAGTATATTTCAAGTGAAAACCATTTAATTTTAAGGGATAGTAACTACTTCCTGTGAAAAATGTCATGTCAGTTAAAACTCAGTTATTAGATTTTTATGTTAATTTTTATGTATAGTTTATACTTATCATGGAAATTTAAAAAAGTATAATAGAGATAAAACTAATGAATGTTCAGAAATAATGAGCTGTGATCTTAAACTAGTGCCACCAACATACTGTTTTAAGAAAAATATTCCATACAAATCACACATAGTCATTTTATTAATTTCTACTGTTAATCAAAATCTATAACTATATGAATATTTTTATAAAGAACCTATTCATAAATGTTACTTATATCAAATTTATATATTCTACAATTATATATATGGTTCATAAAGACCTCTCAGGCACTTTAAACAGGTGAGATCATTTTCTTTTCCAACTAATACAATCTTGAAAATTAATATAATTTGTACAAAACTAGGAGTTTAAATTTTCAAAAGCAAATAAAAGAGAACTGGCTGGAGATGATCACATACATAAACTTAAGAAAGCTGAAAGGCACTTTGCATTAGTAAAGGAATTATCCCTGGAGTTATTCTACTGTTTGTAAAACATACTGGTGTCAAAATATTTAAGAGTTCTACATTATGAATAAAAAAGGTAAATACACACACACACACACACTTTTATTACTATTCAAGCTTGTTACAAATTCCTGTAGCAGCAAGCCAGATATTCCTTTTCTAATTAAAAAAGAACTTTTTTTTTTGCTTGTTTTGTTTAGAAAACAAAAGCTCATCTTTGGTGAGAAACTTAAGGGACATCATTGTATTTTCAGATCTACCTGAGGAGGTTAACAGCAAGTGTAATTTTGAATGATTAGTTCTGCTCTAGCTGAGCGTTGACATTTCTCATAGCTATCTAACACGTTTCACATATCTTCACAACTTGAACAACTTTCATGTAGGTGAGACAGCAATTTTACATCCAGGGAGTCCTTATCTGCCGACACTGAATGGTGGGATAACCCCATGGAGAGATCTAAGGTTTAAGGGAGCGAAGAAGAAAGCATGACTAAATTTAATCTCAACTTTAGAATTTTGCTCAGTTTAATTAGTTTGCAAATATGTAATTTATTTTACTCCACGGGTTGTAAATATTCTGTACCCTCTGCTTCTCGTGTCCACTTACGGAAAGGGATTTATAATACATTGTCTGAATAAAGAAAATCTTACTTGTTCAGCTTCCTTTAATAAAGTCTGATTCCATTCTTAAAGGGAAAATGCAACTCCAGTTTTTTCTCTCTGGTATGATCATGTTCACACTTGTAAAATAATGTTTGTCATATCTTCCTATCATTTTCCATTGTAATGTCATTATTTTAATCTACTTCAATATCCGCTATATTTTTTGCATTTATAGCTAGGTTACAAAACGGTCAGTTGTGAAACTCAATTGTATTTAAATATATTTAAATTCATGAAGGAAATTATATTTTTATAGAACCTATCCCTGTTGCCATGTAAAAAAATCATAATTATTTATTATTTTCAGAAGAATTACATTATGATTTTCAAATCTTGCTAACTGAACATACCTATAAACCCCTTAATTTATGCCATTATTCCTTAGACAAATTTTAGTAGTTTATAATTTAGGTCTACTTTTACCTAGTGTTTGAGTTTCTAATAAATTATAGGGAATGAACCATCCCACACCCCAGTTGGTGGTCCTATCCTTCTATTATATGGCCACAAGTGGGAAAGAAAGTCTTCTATTAACTAAGTTCATAATTTAAGGTACGACTATTATAGAGTACACAGCCTTCATGTTTCAAGTGGTGGTTTGCTTTTAGTCCGTACCTTGAGTATTCTAACTCCCTCTGCTCGGTAATAAGCTCGTAAATTATGAATGATTTAATGTATACATCCTCTCAGTTAAAAAGGCAAATCAAATTATCGATGTAGGTTTTACCTCCCCTGGATCTTTTTTTCTTCCCCTTCTTAAGTTGGTCTCAATGTATGGAGTTCTTTCTGTTTCACATAATAATCTTTATGTTCATACAATGTTAATAAGTCTCACAGTAAGGGCTATTGTACCCAGGCCTATGGAGTTAGTACCGAATTTCTTCGTGTGTATAAACTTCGGAAAACTTTCATCAGTAGGTCGGCTTTCATGCCACTCCCCTATGACTTTGACGGTTCTCGTCCCTCATCCCCTTTAGTGTGAGTGTTGCAGCCCAGCGCTGTAAGAGCAGATCAGACATCAGTTGATTCTTTTTGGTTTGCTCCTCCACATACCACTCTGCTGTGAGATGCAGTCAGTAAATGGGCGAGTCTTGACCCTGAGAACAGAAAAAAATATAAGGAAACATGGGGAAAAGGAGTTGTGAATTGATTATAATGAAATGAATTGCTTTTCCCTTGGCTCAAACCGCCCCCCGCCCCAGGATCCCTGTGAACTGTTAGAGAAGGGGGCTTGCTGGCCATCTGAGCCAGAAAGAGCTTTTAGTAGAAATACTCATAATTCGAGTAAAATGCGGAGTTGTGGTTTTACTGTGTGTGTGTGTGTGTGTGTGTGTGTGTGTGTGTGTGGTTTTGGGAGGTGGTATTGTTGTTTTACTTGTTTAATCTAAATAACAACCTCACTTTCTCCTGATTCGATATGCTCTGATACTTTCATTGTTCTATTGTTTATCCATTTGAATCTGAAAAGATAAAGTGTGATCTGCACATTTCTGATGTATGAATAATTTTATTTACAATTAAAATGGTTTGCTTTAAATTCTATTGCTTTTCTTGCCTAATTGTATCAAAACACACAATTGACTATAAACATTTTTAACTCCATAATCTTAAAGTAATGGTAGCAGCTGCCTCTTTACATCATAGAAATATAGAGGCACATCATATACCAAAGTTGTCTGCAGCCACTCAAGCATCCACAACCATCCTCAAACAGCATGCTCTCTCTGTAGATTATCTGTGTAAATGTTAACATCTATAAGTACATATCACCAGGACGAGTTTTTGCAGGTAGACACACAGTATTTTATCCTTTAATGTAAAGTCCAAAATGAGTAATGCGTTATTCTGCATTCCCTCACCATCTGCAGATAACGTCCCCGTTTGTGTAGATGTCATTCAATTCAAACCTGATTTCCCCATTTATCCTTACAGCTTCTAATCAGTTGGATTTCCTGCCAGTTAGTGCTTTTCCAGTTTTCCTGCCTTAACTCTGATACTATATGTTTTCATCTGAGGCTTTCCTAAGGCAATGCACTCTCAAAAGCAAGTTCATTTGTTTTTACACTAAAGTACAAAAGCTGGGCAATACACATGTAACTTTTGTCAATTGGTAATTCATGATTTCTGCAGATTCTAGAATATACTAGTATGTACTAGATTAAATAAACTGATTAATGTCTGCACTATGTATTTTGATTAGTACTATTTATCTGGTATACATAATAAAATACAGCATGTACATATCATGTATTACATAGAGTTCATATATATTAAGTTGTGACTTTTAGACAAAGAAACATCTATAAAGTATATCTACCAACTTTATTTTCTATACTTTAATAAGTAAGTCAATGAGTAATAAATAATTATAAGGAAAAAGCTAAACACAAGTCAGGATAATGAATACTGGGGAAAATAATGGAACAAAAAGAACTATCAAAACAAATTCAGGCCCTAGCCGGTTTGGCTCAATGGATAGATCGTTAGCCTACAGGCCAAAGGGTCTCAGGTTCAAATCCAGTCAAGGGCATATATTGTGGTTGCAAGCTCATACCAAGCTTGGGCTCTAGTCAGGGTACAGCAGAAGTCAATCAATCAATGTGTTTCGCTCATCTGATATTACTCTCTGTCTTTTCCTCTCTCTTCCACTCTCTCTAAAAATCAATGGAACAATCTCAGGTAAGGATTTAAAAACTAAACAAAAAAAAAACAAATTCAGTATGATTGTCCCTATAGAATAAAATGAAAAATATTATTTAGTGAATGTATATGGAAATGTAGTTAATTAATTATTGGAATTATGTTCATAAGTTATTGGAATGTTATTGAATGTATGCAATATTCGGTCATGGTTCATGTAAAAAAATAATCCTACAAATATGACCCCGGTTACCTATAGTTTAATATATTATTTTATGATTTATATGTCTTCTTTACGAATTGATCATTTGACTTGGAGTGATTAGGTAAACCAGGAATGACTTTCATTTTTTGTTTGTCAAGGTACAACCATTCCCACTGGTTATATTTTCTTCTGTTTAGCAAAAGCATTAAGGATAGAGACAACTATAGAGTTTCATTAACTTCCTTAGAGGAATTTGTGAAGATGTAATATTTTGCAATCTGCAATCATATCCCAAATCCTCTAGCAAATTAAAGGGGTTTGACATGACCCAGCAGAGGTTTCTGATAACCTTCAGATCCTTGTACTCAGTCAGATTATTTCTTCCTCTTTGGGTCATGTTGAATCCAGCCCTGGTACAGTGTAGAGAGGAAATTCAGAGAGAAAATACAAAATATGATAACCTGCACACTAGCATTAAAAGTAATTTGATTTGAGGTTATCAAATAAATGGTTTCCTTTTGCTGTTGAGTCCACCTGGTGACACTTCCCGGGCATAAATGAAACACCTTGCAGATGGGGCTAGAGTTCTGTCTATTGAATTCCATTTTGCCATTACATTCTATAGAAAAACCAGTTTAGAGTAGACAACATATTTGGGGTGCATACACTAAAATGGTTCATTTAAAGCATTCTATTTGTTGAATATTAAAAAGGTGGAAGAAGGGATTTTACTTTCTGCTTTTTTAGTATAAGCATCACAAAAGAAACTATGAATTTCCGTATCTGAAAGTTACTGCGTTGAGTTCGAAAGCTAAAATCGAGGTGGAGAAGAGGACTGTTCACAAATCATTTCCCCCTAAGACCTACTTCTGTCTTTTTCAGGTATCCCACGGAAAGATTTACAGTGAAAACTTTTATTCAGCTTTGCAATCAGTTGATTTGTTTACTTATGAAAATCCATTAATCATAGGCATATCTTTTTTTGCTGTTGTTCTAGCAATGGTTGTTTTGAGCAACCTGGAACCAAATACAACTTATGAAATCAGGGTTGCAGCTGTGAACGGAAAAGGGCAGGGAGACTACAGTAAAATAGAAATCTTCCAGACATTACCAGTTCGTAAGTACTCCTCTCTGTCCTGCTCATTGTTGTCGGGATGATAAAATTCAGGGAGTCCTTTCAACACTTGGGAAAAGCTAATGATGTCTCTGTCGAAAGAGTTGGAGCCTGTGGTGGCATCTCCGATTTGTAAAATTAACTTCGCTCTGGAGCAGGGCAAAGGGGAAAAGATGTGCTGCAACACATACAGTACAATTCTCTCAGGAATTGTCTGGATCAGAAGATGCCCTACTACTAAAGAAACTGATCAATGAAATTGTAGTGCTCAGACTATACTCTGTTAGGGAGGAAAAATGTGTGTGACATGCCCATTTTCTATTCTTTCGATGAAGCGTGACTATTACTTTATCCCATAAATTACATAGGCCCTAGGTGTGAGAGAGAGGCACCATTAAATTAATCATTGCAATGGCAACTGCAGAGACTAACTGTTGTAGCTTTGTTCTCATTGCTAAACTCATCTTTGACTTTACATTAAAGGACAAAATGCTGTGTGTTTACCTGCAAAAACTAGTCCTGGTGATCTGTACTTATAAGTCAACTGAGTTTATATAAAGTTAAGAGAAATTTAAAATGGATTATATTTCCTTTCTGTTGAATGAGTTGTTTAAAAATTGAGTGTGACTAAATAAATGTTGTTATAAAATTTATGCTACTGTATATGCATATTAAGATAGTCAAGTTCACCACACAAATTATGTCATCCCAATTTGTGACCAATTATTTTCTGTTTGTCTAAAAATGGTTAGATGTTCTCTTTTCTCCATTCCCAATGCCAGTGTTGTTTTTAGTTTTGTATTTTTTTTCACCGGCAGGACTGCAAATACATCTTACTTCATATTACTATCTCCAGATGAAAATGAGTCTAGAGTAACTGAACAAAAATTTAAAGATATCTGTATCTGTTCTACTTGTAATCTTCAACAGCACTACCCTTCACCTTCCCACTTTCCACCCACATCAACCTTTGCCTGCCTGCCATCCTCACACCCCCTCTCTCAACTGCCACAGTGCTTCATGCATCAGTAGGGTGAACTAAAGATAACATCCTGTCTTGACTTCTCTCCTTTTGATAATGTTCAGGGTCACTGCACATCGGCATTCTTTGAAAGCTTGATTACTTGTAGCTTACTAAGATCTTGGTTAACCATTCCAACCTTTATTTTTCTCTTCATTTAGAGACACTTACTTTTATTCATTCATAGAACATCTATGTAAGTGTTTCACCATAACACATATCTCTACTCTTTCCTTTTATCCCCCTTTCCTTTTAAAATAACATTTCTAATCTCTTTGTGTACTTTTGCTAACTTTCAAATCTCTGCCCTAGACAGTGAGCATGCTGAGGGCAAGGGCATTGTTGTTGTTATGTTTTTAAATAACAAATATGTATTTAAACGGTTTCTCAACATTTTTTGAAGTTTAAATGAGATAATATATTCAAAGTACTTAATATGTCATAATTACTGTTATTACTTTTTATTATTTGTATTAGTATTACTTTTGTATACACATTTTGCTGTAATTGCTAACAGAAACCATTATTTTTTAAATATTTGGAATTGATTTTACAGAGGAAGGGAGAAGAAGAGTGAGAGAGAAAAAATCAATGATGAGAGAGAATCATTTATTAGCTGCCTCCTGCATGTCCCACTCTGGGATCAAGCCTGCAACCTGGGCCTGTGCCCTGACCTGCAATTGAACCATGATGTCCTGGTTCACATGTCAGTGTTCAACCACTGAGCTACACTGCCTGGGCAGAAACTATTATTTTAATTTCTCTCTAATACAGTTTATAGTTGTTTTGAACATAGTTTTGTTTTGTTTTTTTTCCAAAGGAAGTAGCAATTGTACTGGAGTCATACATTTGTCATACATTTTTAAACTATATTTTAAAATATTTTTTACCACAATACAATTTCTGCTTTATAATTATCTCAAAATGTTATTATTAGAAGTAATAGCATTATAAAAATATTAAGTAAACTAGTACTATACAACTTGTAAATTATAAAATTCAATTAAAAATGATACAAGACCACCTGAGTATACCATGATTTTACAGTATTTAGATTTTCCCATAATCTCTTATAAAAGTCTTTTGAAGAATTATTGCACTCATTTTTACAGAAGTTTTATTCATTTATCAAAAAAACCATTGTGTTGTTGTAGATCATGTCATATCATGATATCTGCATGCTAATTTAATCAGCTTTCATGAACGATAACTCCACCATTCCTCATTTCACTTTGTTTTTATATGGTTGTACTATTGGAGGTTATTTCTTACTTACTGACACCCAATGGTCATATTACTTTAATGACCTGCTTCCTACAGGTAAACTTGCACACCTGCTTCAGGTTACACACACCATATTAGTTATAAAGAAGTTACTGGGGGGAAAACACCTGTTTCCCTTTTGAAGTCATACAATCCTCTTTACTCTATTCTGCTTAGTTGTATAATTGGGCATTCCTCCCCGTAAAGCAGACATGACAGGTTTTGGGAGTCCAGCGAACTGAAGCACACCCTCTACTAGTTGTTTAGTATTTACACATTCATGTTCATGCCCACATCCATAAGGAATGGGAGGAAACTGAGGCAGAAGAAACAAGTGCACACTCGGCAGATAACCCCCATTCCAAGCTGCCAAGCAACAATGTCATTCTTCACATAGAAAACTCTTACACTTCTATGGGTTCCTGTTCATATTCAAAATACTGCAAGCGTGTGTGTTATATAGCATCTCCATATGAAGAATGGTATCATAAACAAGTATATTCATAACTACAGAAGAAAAACACATATTGAAATACAGGACTGTAGATTGGATAATACAAAATTTATTTATTTATAATTGTATCTATACTAATAAAAGGGTAATATGCTAATTAGACCAGGACACCTTCCAGACATCTTTCCAGACAAAGGCATGGTGCTGGGGCTGAGAAAGAGGTAGTTAGGGGTGATCAGGCCAGGAGGGGAGTGCAGTTGGTAGTGTTCAGGCTGGAGGGCAGGGCAGTTAGGGGTGAGCAGGCAGCAGGGAGGGGGCAGTTGGGGACAAACAGGCTGGCAGGTAGAGCAGTTGGGGGTGATCAGGCTGGCAATGGAGGGTAGTTGGGGGTGAGAAGGCCAGTTGAAGGGGCAGTTGGGGGCAAGCAGGCTGGTAGACAGAGTGGTTAGGGGTGATCAAGCAGGCAGACAGGTGAGCGGTTAGGAGCCAGTGGTCCTGGATTGTGAGAGGGATGTCCAACTGCTGGTTTAGGCCTGATTAGCAGTTGGACATCCCCTGAGGGGTCCAAGATTGGAGAGGCTACAGGCCAGGCTGAGGGACCCACACCCCCTCCCCCAGCATGAATTTTGTGCACCAGGTCACTAGTCTATAAAAAAAAATGCTCATGAAAGCAGTTAATTAATTGTTAAGGCACTGGCTTTCCAGGTAGGGATATATATACTATATAGTTTGATGTCCTCATATATTTATATTAATAACTATTTATAAAATATTTACAAACAAAATTTGCATGAATAAAATAAATGGATTATACATTGTTCATAAGAGAAATCATGTTTCCACACTTGGGCAGTACTATTCTCAGAGCATTTTGACTTAGATGTAAATAATTTATTTGGTTCTGAGCTTTCAAAGTTTGGGCATAATGCCTCTAGATTTATGAATGTTGCTGATCCTTGGTTAGGGAGAAATAAGATCAGAAGTTACATCACAACAAAGGGCAAGTAGCAAATGTTAAGTCCAGGAATAACATATATTTTGATTATATGGCCTTGTTATTTTTATTATAATGCAGTTTCTCTAGGTATCTGAGGTGTGTGCAAATATCAAGAATGTTGTCTTGCATATTTAGGTGAGCCAAGTCCTCCATCCATACATGGGCAGCCAAGCAGCGGGAAGAGCTTTAAACTCAGTATCACCAAACAGGATGATGGAGGGGCCCCTATTTTGGAATACATTGTGAAGTATAGAAGTGTAAGTACCACACTTATTGTCATTTTGCACAAAGTGTTTTCAAACTGCATTACAATTGTACTGAGTTCACGGTGATATCAGGAGTGAATAGATCCTATAAATCCTATATAATAAAAGAGAAACATGCAGATTAACTGTCCCTCTGCTACACTCAAGCCATGCCCACCAGCCACACCCACCAGCCAATTAAGAGAGAGTATGCAAACTAACCCAACTAAGGTGGTGGTGGCCACAGAGCTGGAGTGAGTAGGAGGCTTGGGTTACCCTCGGCGATGGAAGAAGCCAAGTTTCCTGCCTGCCCTGGCTGGCCCTAGGCTCCACTCAAGGCTACAAAGTTTCATTTGCCAACATGGCCTCTGCTCAAGAAGGGGCTGGGAGCCTGGGTTGCCAGGGGTTCAAGGCTACAAAGTTTCAATTATAGAAGATAAATAAATCCCAGGGGGGAGAAAAGGAAGAAAAAAGGATAGGCTGGGAGCTTGGGTTGCCAGGGGTCATGGCCAGCCTGAAAACAGCCCTCAGTCCCTCACCCAGGCTGGCCAGGCAGCCCAGTGGGACCTCCATCCTGATCCAGGACACCCTTCAGGGCAAACCAGCCAGCCCCCATTTAGTAAATGGTATTTAAACAGACCTCTATTCTATATAATAAAAGGATAATATGCAAATTGACCCTAACAGCAGAACCACTGGGAATGACTGGTCACTATGACACACACTGACCACCAGAGGGCAGATGCTCAATGCAGGAACTGCCCCTGGTGGTCATTGCACTCCCACAGGGGGAGCTCTGCTCAGCCACAAGCCAGGCTGCCAGCTGCCAGCTGCCAGCTGCCAGCACAACAGTGGTGGCAGGAGCCTCTCCTGCCTCCTCAGCAGCACTAAGGATGTCCGACTGCAGCTTAGGCCTGCTCCCTGTTGACAAGTGGACATTTCCTGAGGGCTCCTGGGCTGCCAGAGGGATGTCTGACTGCTTTCTTAGGTCTAATCCCTCAGGGAGTGGGCCTAAGCCAGCAGGTGGACATCCCCTGAGGGGTTCCAGACTGTGAGAGGGCACAGGCCAGGCTGAGGGACCCCCCTGAGTGCACAAATTTTTGTGCACCGAGCCTCTAATATTCAATAACAGTGAGAAAATGGTACTCATAGGACTTTCAATGACAATTTTTATTGCTTAAATTCATCATCATCAATTATAAAACATTTGTTTTTTTGTTGTTAAAATCTAAACATAGGCCATCAAAATAATCCCATGGCTTTCATCTTGTGATTTTTACATATTTCTGAATTGAAACACCACTTTCCCTGTTTTTCTGACAATTGGCAGAATATTTTCACCCTCCATTCTGGCTGATATGAGTAACTTTAGGCTAAGCCTCTCCTCAATTCATTATTGTAGGTAAGATTATTAGTAAATTGTACCTTAAATAATATCAATCAGAATTTAACAAAGAATGACCACACTGAACTTGAGGGAGTAAGTATATTTTTAAATTTAATTTAAGCACAAGCTACTATGAGACTTTGGACAGCTAAGAGCTACTTTGGGACTTTTTATATGTGTAAGGGGTGAAGTGGTCTGGTGGACTTTGCCTCTTTGTCTTTAGATGAAAATTATTCCAAAGGCCACTGAAAGTGATTTCTCCTAACAATCTTGCCATCAGTACCAGTGTGTTTGTGTCTACTGTGGAATATATAAAAAATGAAACATTGAAATTAAATTTTATGAGAAGTATTTACTGTTGTTTATGATGATCCTCACAATACAGTGCCAATGTCATATATATGTTGACTGAACCTTTTTAGTATATTATATTTTAGTAAATGGTATTTAAACAATTGTCTCTTAATAGTATGTGGATGAATTTTAGATATTTTCCCATAAATTTACAATTGTCTAAATGATACAATTATTGCTTCTACATGCAAACATTCAAGTTTAGCGGGGTAATGGAAAAGGAATATGATTTTGAATAGCATCTTCAGTAATTAATTTTAGACACCACTTTGGTCTTTGAAATTTAAGATGAACACCCTTTTCCAGGACCATTCTTTGTCTCAGGTTTCAGGCGGGCAGTAAGGGACGGCTGTGTACATCTTTTGAATCCTTTGGGTACTCTGCTGTGGAGGCTACATGCGTCTCCCCCAAAATCACCAGGAAAGGCTGACCGGTCTCTCTGTGAATCTGATAGTGGCATGCTACTCATGCCATGTTTCTTGGCCATTCTTATTTGCCCAACTGGAAACTTTTTGGAGAGAGTGAATCTTCCTCTAAGGAACACTGGTCCGAACCAAATGTATGAACTGAACTGGAGAAGCACATCTTCCCTTCCATGCCTATATTTTCCCTGGAAGAATTTATGGTTCAAATACAGCAGGATGGTAAGATTTGAAAGGGAACCTAGTAAAATCCACTGGGAATAATGAAATGCAATGACTAGTAAAAATATGTTTAACATATGCACTTTATTCATAACTTCTACCTGAAGGTAAGATTTATGCTTGACTTCTCCTATCTAAAGAGTTAGTATTAGAAATAACACATATGTTATATGGAGCTCAACCAAAGCCATTGACTTTAATTGATGGTAGCAAGTACATATCATTTCTCATTTTATCTTTTCTTCATATCCTTATTAGTGGCTTTTATTGATAAAGTCTGCAGGTATATTTTAGGAATGCTGTGACATGTTTTGGTGGTTTCTATTTCTAGTTACCCAAAAGGAAAGCTCAGAAACTAATAAGAATGTGACTCCCCATAGTGTGCATCTTTCTCTAAATATTTGATAAACTTCAAGAGATAACATTACAGATTTACCTCAGAAAGCCATCCATATCTTATTTTCAGAAAGCTATCAGTAATTTTTTATTCAGATTTTATTCCTAAAATCAACATATACTGTATGTATTTGTTAGGAAATATATTTGTATTTTGGGGCTTCAGGTAACAGAAAACATGTCTAGCAGGGTATAAACTCAGAAGACATTTTTTCCTTCCTATTAAACAAATTTATGTGCTAGACAATCCAGGCAGGGCGAGGAAAACCTCTTAGCAATATAATCAGGCGTCTGCATAATTGTCCCTTGCGTTCTCTCCTTCTTAGCATGTTGGCTCATGTCTCATCTAGATTACCTTGTGCTCCCAAAACCCACATTCAGCATGCGAGGTGAATGGAAAGAACAAAAAGGAACAATAGCTTATTTAAGCTGAATTTGTCTTTCCTTTCAGTGATACAGTACAGGTTTTATAAAAACCGTATCCCACAGAATTAAATTGTGTCTCCTTGAATAGAATTATGTCACCTGATCACCACGTGAATGAAAGATAGTTATCCTTGGGAGTTGGGTCCTATAAGTAATGAAGCCTGCCGCATTGTTGATGCCGTTTTCTTTATTATCCTAATGACTGGCTTTGTCTGCTTGGGTCGCTATAACAAAATGCCACGGACTGGGTGGCTTCATCAACAGAAATCTATGTTCTCACAATTCTGGAGGATGAAATTCCAAGGTCACAGTGTCTGCGGGTTTGGTTTCTCATAATGAAAATGATCGGCTGCATTTTTCAAACACAGGCATAATTTACTGATAATCAATTACTATGTGAATCCTCCCAGAGCTCCTAGGGTTTTAACAGGAAACACAATGCTTTCTTTTACCTCAATTTTTAAATAAGTTATTGTTGAAATGTTTTTAAAATTAATGTTTTTTAAAATTACAATTGACACACCCTATTATATTAGTTTCAGATGTAAACTATAGTGATTTCATATATATACATATATACACACACACACATATGCAAACTCAAAAATGAGTTACTGATTTAAATGTAACACTTGAAACCATAAAACTCTTGGAATAAACATACGCAATAAACCCTTTGACATTACTCTTAGCAATATTTTTTTGTATATGACTTTTCAGGCTAGGGGAATAAAAGAAAAAGTAAACAAATAAAACTATACCAAACTACAGAATTTTTTCACAGCAAAGGAAACCATCAACAAAATTAAAGGAGAACTTCCTGAATAGAAGATAGTCACCAATGATACATCCACTAAGAGGTTAATATTCAAAATATACAAGGAAGTCACAGATTC
>PVJC01031350.1:0-20653 GCA_004026665.1 Murina feae | reverse complement strand
ACAGCTCAAAAAAGAGAACAACATGCAGGGGAGGGCAAGAGTCTGAGAGATCAACATAGAGGGGGTGCCTGCTCCAAGCCTCCACAGTGTGCCTGGTGGCAGGTCTCCAGCAGGTAGACACACACAGGAGGACTGCTCTGAGCCTCAGATGCAGCTGGGGGCAGGTCCCCAGTGGCCACATACACACACACACACACGCACACACACAAAAGGCGCCTGGCAGACTGGGGCCATCATAGGACATCCACTGAGGGGTCCCAGACTGTGAGAGGGCACAGGCCGGACTGAGGGACTCCCTCCACCCCGAGTGAACAAAATTTTTGTGCACCGGGCCCCTAGTCAATGATAAGAGAGAATCATTGATGGGTTGCCTCCTGCACATCCCCCACTGGGGATTGAGCCTGCAACCCAGTCATGTGCCCTTGACTGGAATTGAACCTGGGACCCTTCAGTCCTCAGGCTGATGCTCTATCCACAGAGCCAAACTGGCTAGAGAGACAATTTTTTTTTTTTGTCTTACTTACAATAATCTTAACTCTTGAAACTAGAGACTTAAAAAAATGAATCATAATGTGAAAATTTTAAATTAAAACAATTGTTGAAAGTTAGATTTTAAATTTATAAGCTATATATAAAAATACACATATACAATTAAAGGCATACGGAAAAGAAAAAAAATCAATGTATTGCTGGAAGTGTAAGTAATTAGAAAATGATTAAAATTCCACACTAATAAGAAATATAAATATATTTCTGCTGTAACCACATCTAAGTTACTTCTCAATTTTTAGCTGTGCTACTGTGTTTGTGTCCATTCTTATATTACCCTCATGGAATGTATTTCAAAACATAATTATAGCTAAAACTAAGTCATTCTTATTTGAGGTTTTGTGTGTAAATTTTGTTTCTTAACTGCTAAGATTAATCTATCCTCAGGAAGATCAAATTCATAAGAACACTGAAGAACAAGTTTATATGTAATTTAATCTATGTAACCAGCCACGTGATATAATTCATTATTTTGTTTTTCTGAGATAGTCAGAAAACTATGTAAAATCTCAAGTTTCTGCAATATTTCTTGAAATAAAGTACAAAAAGCAAATCATTAGGACATTATTTCTAAAAGAAATGTGAAAAATAGTCAGCGAAACAAAAGGAATTGATACATTATGAAGTGGAATGTATGCATTGTTTCTGGCTTTCTTTATCTAACATTTTCCTTCATAAGCTATCAGCAAAGAATCACGTATAAGTAATCATTCCTTTTAGTCATTTTCACATAAATAAAAATTAAAAATTAAGTTTGAAGTAACAGAGGAAATATTTTCCTTATGAATTTTTTAAATGACTTACCATCAATTACTTACTTAAGTTCCGGATGTGACTAACAAATGCACATATGAGAAACATACATACACTGGCAAGGAGGCACCTGCACCATTAATCTCTAATGAGAGACATTTAACATCCTCGAAGTATTTGTCAATTCCCTGCTATAGAAAACCACCTTTGAGCACTGTCTTTGAATACTGCATGTGCTCTGACTTTTTTCTTACTCAGACAAACAGTGTCACTTCACTACTCAATGAACCAGCCAGTAAATTGGTCCCCCACAATGGGTCTGAAATCAATAACTAATTTTGAAAACTGATTAGTTTGCACCAGAGTAGTAGACAGTTCCGAATTTTGCCGGAGGACGTAATCAGCCAGTAAATAGAGGCATTAGTGCTCTAGTAATGGGTTGGTAATACAGCCTAAATCTATCTTAAACTCTTTTCCGCAAAGGGCAATTTGAGTCTTTATAAGCAACTTTACTTGTAAATTAAACTTTTTTTGATGTTGAAATAAAACTTAGTTTTATTATGCCACATAGCTGGTAAATAAGAGTTATTTGTAAATGATTTCTAGTATAGCAAGAAAACCCAGACTTGGGAGACTGTTAAAGAGCTACAGACATTTTTATACATTTTGGTTGGTTGTGAATTCCAGATGTTTCCAACATGAAAAATGTTATGTTTTAATAGTTAATGTTGTATTGCTAGCTATTCAGAAGATGTATCTTTCTATTATATAGGAATGTTGCTATGGAGATAATGTATGTCTGACCTAGAAGAGGTGGGAGGGGATTGTATTGAAGAAAAGGAGAATATCAGTTATGTCAATAATTGAAATGGTAGTGAAAAGGTAAACATCTTACCTACAACTACTTCCAGAAAAAATGTGAATACACCAGGAACAAAATGGATGTTGTTTTAGCCTCTTGCATTGGCTTTATATTTAGCTGCATCAACTGATTATATGGATAAAACCTGACCACTTGATTTTAATGCAAACTGGCACTAAATTCAACACATAGCTTTAAAAATCATTCTAAATGCACAAGCTATAGTTTGGCAATTGCTCCAGGGTCCATGTTAGGGCTGTGATAAAATGCAACTTCAGAAATCTGTAGTAAAATATGCTCTTCTTAAAATTCTGAAACAGTTGAGATTCCACAAGCAAAGTTAATCTACAAAACTGGGGATGGGGAGCTTGATAACACAGCATTCCAGATCGAATTGCTACAGCAGAGCTGGATTGTGATTTCCAATGTGTATACTCAGTTCAATTTGATACCTACACTTGAACTGACAGATGAAGTGTAGATAGAAAAAAATCATAAACTACATTCCTAGCAGAAATTACTTGATTTGCTGTGAGTTGGGAGGTAAATACTTAGAAATCAGATGGTAATTTAAAACCTCAGAACACCTTCATTTATTCATTGGAAACTCTTAAGACCTGAGTATACAATGGTGACAACGCTGGGACAAAGCTCTTAGTCTAGAGTATTTCATTTACCACAGTGAATAAACTAATATTTATTCTTTTATGTGTTTACTAGAGGCCCAATGTAGAGTCCCAGGTGTTACCTGAGGGCACCCTGGGTGGAGGTGAGGCTGAGCTCCCAATTACAACAACTTTTCCCTTCAAAAGGCTAGGCCTCCAAAGCCAAGTCGGCCACCCAGTACTTTTTACAACTGTAACAGAGGCTGCCCAGTTAGGCGAACCTGGTTAGCCTGTCCCTGAAGGTCCTACGAGGTCTAACTATGCCTCACTCACATACACACACACACACACACCCCACATGATCACACACTCCTCTTTTCCTCCCTTACTCACTCACGCTTTCTCCCTCTGTCGTTGGGTCTGGGATGTTATTGACCCGTTTGTGTATGGAGTTTCCTCTCCAGGTGTGTGGTTATGCTGCTTGCTCTCTAGCACCTGGCCAGACAGGATAAAATTTACCTCGACAAGATACAACACAAAGGGAACAAAGCACGAATGGACTCACGACAATAACCCCGCTCTAAGTGACCACCTGAGGAAAGTGAATTAGAGGAGAGAAAAGAGAGCATAAACTATATTGAAGAGCGAGCAAAAGATAAGAGAGGAAAGAAAAAGGAGAATGTATATATATATGGAGGGAAAACACCACAGAACCAATAGATAAACCAAAAAAATAAAAATAAAAATACAAACACCAAATGCCCAGTAAAGAGGGTGGGGCAGAACCTGTAGAGGCTGAGCTTATAGACAGAAAATAAGTTTAAGAATTGTAAGAATATGGGGAGGACCTCAGTTCAGTACAGAGGAAGTAGAAAGGGGATGGGTGGATAAGAGGAAAGAGAATAAGAAGAAAATAATAATAATAATAATAATAATAATAATACATTTATAAAAAATCGATTTAAAAATGGTATAAAATAGCAAATAAAAGTAAAATAACACAGAGTGAAAGAAAAATAATGCAAAAAGAAATAGAAAATAAAGCAACAAACAAAAAGAGGAAAAAAAGAAAAAGAAGAGATAACAAAATAATAATAAAAAAATAAAAATGAAAAAGTGAAGTGCTGTTCCTCTGGCTGGCTTAAGATCCCAGTCTTCTGTTCTGTACTGTTTCTCAGGTTCCTGTTGCTGAGAGCATAGGACTCTCTTTAGGTCAGTCCCTCTGGACTCTCAGGGACTATTTAGACTTATTTTATAATCCTTTGTTCCATTCAGCGTGGAATCTGAGTGTGGCTGTATTGGTTACCTGGATACTGGAGGGAGGGACTATCTCTTCAGGACAAAATGCCTGCCCAGGTCCCAGGCTCAGGCATGACTCAACACCAGACTCACTGCCACTTCTCCTGTTCCATAAGTCCTCACCTTCTCCCATACTCCAGCCACAGGTAAATGTCTGTTTCAAAGGTCCTATGAACTAGGCTCAGTGAAGAAAGGCACAGGCCACAGAGGGGGGAAAGGCTGCTTCTCTGTGTGCTCCTTTCCTGCCAGCACTGCATGGTCTGGTCAGCCCTCCAGGTTGCCCTCTCTGTGTTCAGCCTTTCCTGACTGTGGACTCAGATCTAGAATGCCCTGATGTCCACCAGTTCTGTGGACGTTCTTTCTACAGTCAGACACTACCTGTCCCAAGGGACATGCCTCGGTGCCAGTGCTATGCGGATTCCCTCTGACCCTCTGGGCTCAGAGGTCTGGTGGACTCTCCTGCCCAGAATCTTGATTTTACATTTCTCCAGGGATCCTCTGCCCTTCTTGGCTGCAAACCATCTCCCAGCTGTCTCCTTCGCCAATTTGGGCTGTTTGTTACTTGTTTCAGCTGCTCATTTTATCTGCTCCGGGACAAGGCTCAGGACACGTCTGTCTATACCACTGCCATTTTATCTCTTCCCCCATTATTTTTTTCTAATCTGTGTTCCTGAGATAATCTACTCAGGTTCAATTCAAGTTCATCCAGAGTTAAATTTTAATTTTTTTATTTTTTAACCCCAAATGCTTAATTTTATCAGAGGCAATAGATACCTGTATGTATTAAAACTACTTTTACTCTTTGTGAATTAGCTGGAAAAAACAGATAATGTTTATCCAAATATCACAAAAAAATATCAAGTCCAGTAAAATACCTTAGATGTATTAGAATCTATATCTAATGTTTTCTGATATTCTAATATATCTAAGGTATTTAATATTAGAAACATAATGTTGATGAAATGGTGGCAAAGCACACTTTTGAGAATGAGAGTATGATGAAAAGGGCCACATGCTAACCTGACAAGCTCAGGGAAGGCCTGCATAGCAGCCTTGAAAACTCAGAGACCTAAAGTAATAACAAAAGATGGTCTGAAATTAAAAAAATTTTAACTAAAAGTAGTTTATAGTGGGTAGTCATGTCTTAGGCCAGTATCTTTCCTGACAAAGGTCAATTTTTACCTTATCTGAGCCTATCATGTTTTTGCATTTAGAATAACATTGTTGGAATGTCAAAGTAACTTTCCTTTTTCTGTACCCTCAAAACACAGGCAGCTGCTCTGGGGAGACCACCATTCCCCTCATTGTCATTGAGTTAATTGTTGACTGTTAATGATCCTGTACTCTCCTATGTAAAAGAAGCTTATGTCTATCATTTTACTTTTTATCCAGTCTCAGAGCTTTCTCTGTTTTGCTTTCTCCTGCCTCCCTTATCCATCACCAAAGGTTTTCATGTAGCCCACTTATGTCTCTTCTTTTGATTTAACATATAAAATAAGGTGAAAAACTGCCAGTCTCAAAAGAATTATCTCACTATGTTGAGAGTTTTCTTCCAAGCAATGTTGAGAGTTTGGGCTCAAATAAACTCACAGAAATTTCTCACAGGTTTCAATATTTCTTATGTTGACATAAGTGATAGCAAAAGTTTATACAAGGAATTAAACTGGGTTTTCTGAACATGAGAAAATTGAAAGCAAAATGGAAATCCTATCTAATAAAAGAGTAATATGCAAATTAAGTGTCACTCCATGACAAAGATGGCCGTCCCCATGGCCACAAAATGGCTGGTCCCATATCTATAAGATAGTGGTGCCCAGTCTGGCTCAGCCCCACCACTGAAGTGGTCAGGTCTGTTAGCCAGGCAAGTGATGGGGGAGGCAGGGGGCCTGAGCAGTGGAACAGGCAATAAGAAGGGCTGGGGAACCCATGCCCAGGCCAGAGGGCTTCACCAGAGGCCTCAGGCATGGGCAAGGGCGGAGCCAGTGATCAGAGGAATATGAGGGTGCCCTACTCAGGCATAAGGCCTGGGCCAGAGGCCTCAGGCCTGGGCAGGGGCAAGGTCAGAGAACGCAGAGGCCTGGGCTCCTCAGAGCCAGCAATGGCAGGGGGAAGGATCAGAGCCAGTGATCGCAGAGGCCTGGGCTCTGTGAAGCCAGTGATCAGAGGGGTTTAGAGGTCTTCTGCCCAGGCCTGCAGTCTTAGGCAGAAGTTACAGGCCTTGGCAGGGGTGGAGCTGGGATTGGAGGGGCAGTGGTGGAGCCAGTGATCAAAGTGAACTACAGAGGAAACACCTTTTCTTACCACTCATTGGCTCAGCTCCCTGTATGCCACTGGTAACATGCTTGGTAACTTGGGTAATAAAAATCCCTAAAGGCAATCTAGAGTTTTTCCATCACACTCCTGGAGAAAAAAAATGAAGGTCCACTATTGGAGAGCTAAGAAATGTCATATTCTGCCCTAGCCAGTTTGGCTCAGTGCATAATGCCTCAGCCTGCTGACTGCAAGGTCTGGGGTCAATTCTGACCACGGGCATGTACCTAGGTTGCAGGCTCCTCCCTGGCCAGGGCCCAGGTCAGGGCATATGCAGGAGCCAACCAACCAAAGTGTTCCTCTCACTTTGATGTTTCTCTCTGTTTTTCCCTTCTCTTCCACATTCTCTAAAAATCAATGGAAACATATCCTCAGGTGAGGAAAGAAAGAAAGAAAGAAAGAAAGAAAGAAAGAAAGAAAGAAAGAAAGAAAGAAAGAAAGAAAGAAAGAAAGAAAGAAAGAAAGAAAGAAAGAAAGAAAGAAAATATCCTATGAAAGACCCATCTTGAAAATGCCTAAAGAAAGTTATCATATTTTCATGGTGAAGGGACTGGAGTCCGTGTTGATGAAAACACCTTGGTGGCTGTGGTGACTGGCAGTGGCTGCAGCAGCTGAGTGATGGGGCTGGTGGCTTCCCCTGATTAGCCTGGTCACCTCCCACAAAGGGATGCCAGACTGCGCCTAGGCCCACTCCCCAAGGGGATCAGGGAGCGGGCCTACGCCATCAGTAGGATACCCCCTGAGGGCTCCCAATATGTGAGAAGGGGCAGGCTGGGCTGAGAAACCCCCTCAGTGCACGAATTTCGTGCACTGGGCCCCTAGTAATAAATAAAATAATTAGCAAATAAAACTCATAATACAAATAGATTCTCCTACCATTTATCTGGTAGAGATATGTTTTTATTTTTATTACTGAAAACAAAATAAAACACCCCAGTAACAGACTAAAACATCTCAGTAATTTTTTCAGAAAAATATTGATGTCTTGTAAGCAGATGTTATGCCCTGAAAACAGAAACTAAACATTTGTATCAAATTCCGTATTTAAGAATATGTATGTTTAATATCTGAATTTAAATATAATAGGTTATCAGTTGGAATCATGTTTTTTTAAATCTGTGACCTTGGAATTATATAACTGTTAGTTGTTGAGACTAGCTTAGAACAACATTTCATAATCTGCCCCCCTCCCATTTCCTAAACTTGCCTAATCATAAGACCCTTTTGTTATCTTGGTAAAAATTTAATTTCTTTTCATGTTCCCCTGGACATTTATTTCATTGGTTCTGAGGTTGGAGTATAGGGAGTTATTGCTTAAAGGGTATAGTTTCTGCTTCAGTAAGAAAAATGTTTGGAAACAGAGAGTGATGATGGTTGTACAACATTGATAATGTTATTAACGCCACTGAATCATACACTTAAAAATTAAAACGATAAATTTTGATATATATATATAATTTTTAGTAAGTCCATAGACATTGCAATATTTTTTTGACTTTGATGCAAAAGTTAGGTTTGTAATTTTGTCCATCATTATGTAATATCACTGTATGTACAGATTTTAAAGATCATTTGCGTAAAGATCATTTGGAAATTGTATTTTTCTGGGTAATATTCTCTAGTTAGCTTACTCATACTACTCAATTAGAAGCAAGAACACCAAACTTGGTTTCTTTTCTTCCTGCTTTTGTGCGGAGACTCTGCTTTTAGGAGTCTGCCTTCTGGTCATGGACATAGTTTTTGAGCTAATTTGCTCCTAAATGTGTAGAGACAGACACAGTGTTACATGTGATGAGAGAAAAATAGGCCTGTCAGTTGTAACAACTTAACTAGACTAAGTAGAGTGAGAAAATACATTTAGAGGACTGCCGGCATTGAAAGATTATATTAAATGATTAGTAAGTGTACGCAAGTTATGTCTTATTAAGTGTGACTTCAATAGCACTGTCCTAAAATAATGGCGGAAGTTTTCCAAACAAACTAGTGGCTGATATAAACCTATTGGGGCATTTAAATGCATCTTTCTCTGTAGAGCATGTTTGTAGATAAATTTCCCTATGCCAAGGCCTCTGGGTTTATGTTTTATAAATTGAAAGAAAGGTGGTTTTAAATTTGAGAAACATTTCCCAATTTAATTCTGGTACCTAAATATTTACTTTGTTGAATAAACAAACAGCCAATTGGGACCTGTAAATGTCAAGTTACTGAATTCCCCCTCACTTCATTGTAAGTCACTCAGCATAAATAACTGAATAGATATTTGAGCATAAAAGACAGTCAAGGTTAAGACTACAGCTATAGGCACTTAAAAATTCCCTGCAACAAAGGTACGCTTGAGTACAGATTTACTTTAGTGGAACAGAAGCTGCCAGCCTCTAAATCTGAAATGGTAATATACGTACATACTCTCACATATTAAGAAAGGAGCATACGGTCTTTTATGTTGGCCTACTGAGATTACGGTGTGAGGAAGGGAGGTGTGTGTGTGTGTGTGTGTGTGTGTGTGTGTGTGTGGGCGTGAGTGTGCACACACTCTAGTACAGGTACACATGCACACATCTAAGACAGTCTCTCCTCACAGTTAACCAGGTTCCCTACCAAACATAATTACAAAATGATGCTTGATATATCCTGTATGTGCTTAACCAGAAATACAGGTTGAAATATCCATTTTGTTGTAAAAGTTCATCTCCAAAGTGAAATTCAACATTCTGTCAGGGCAGAGTGCTTGCGGAATTGAAAGTATGTTGAATTAGATTAATATCAGTAGGACATTGGTATCATAGGGTATATAGAATATATTTTCAGCTTTTTAG
The DNA here is from genome assembly GCA_004026665.1 of Murina feae. Taxonomy (NCBI): domain Eukaryota; kingdom Metazoa; phylum Chordata; class Mammalia; order Chiroptera; family Vespertilionidae; genus Murina; species Murina feae. The sequence goes on along the minus strand of PVJC01031350.1, from coordinate 11,459 downwards.
GTATGATCCTTGGCATTCAGGATAAAATTGAGTTAAATGTCCTCAAGTCCTCTTTGTACCTTAAAACTGCCTAGGTAAGCTACCATTAGCATTTGCATATTCTGTTCTAGTCTTGCCATCACCAAGCATGCAGCCCTTGATTGAACTGTTGCATATATGTCTGGCTTAGTGTAACCATTTAGATTTCATCAAGTTGGTAACAGCCATCATCTATGTGTTAATAAACTAAAATGCTCAACTACCAAAAGCATTTTTGTGATTCTCAAGATAGGTGGCCTTCACAAGAAGCAGGCAGCCAAAATGTGCAGCAGCATCTTCTACAAACTTGTCTGTTATAGTAAGACTAGAGGTCTGGTGCACAAAATTCATGCACGGTAGGGTCCCAAGGCCTGGCCAGCAATCGGGGCTGAACCGGGCTTTCCAGCTGCCAGCCAGGGCCTTCTTTTATTCTGTGCCACCCTCTGGTGGTCAGCACGCATCATAGTGAGCAATGGAACTTCCAGTCTCCCTATTGAACTCCCGAGGGAACACTTTGCATATTAGTCTGATATATATATTAATTCAAATCATTTTTTAAAAGCCTAAGATTTGTATTTATTTTTCTTTCTAGAAATTATTAAAATTTTAGCATTAGTATTTTTCCCTAATTTTTTGTCAAAATAGTAGCAGGTGGAAAAGTTTTCTACAGATTTTGTGGTGAACATTGTCAAATTCCCCTGGTTTTGGGTTACATTAAAAGGATAGCATTACTAACTACCATTTGGCAGAAGTTTGTATAATGTGTGCACATTTTAGTCAACAAATATTTTCAAAATGACATCTGTACAAATTAAAATAGAATCTGAGAATGTAATTTGATGAAAATTCTTCTTGCTGAACATTCCAGAATAGAAGCAAATATAGCTTACTTTTAATGGATTATTACTTTTTAAATTGAATCTATTGGGGGTGATATTGGTTAATGAAGTTATATAGGTTTGTGGTGTACAATTCTATAATACATCATCTGTATATTGTGTTGTGTTTTCAAAACCCAAAGCAAGTCTCCTTGTATTACCATTTATTCCTCTTTTACTCTCTTCTCCCCTCATCCTCATTTTCTTCTTGTAATCATCATATTGTCTGTGTCCATGAGTTTTTTCTTTGCTTAATTTCTTCACCTTTTCACCTAGTCCTTAAACCCCTCCTCCTCTGACAGCTGTATCTCTGTATCTATGAGCCTGATTCTATTTTGCTTGTTAATTTATTTTGTTCATTAATTCCACATATAAATGAAATTATAAGGTACTTTCTCTGACTGACTTATTTCATTTCTTGCAATACTAGAGGCCCAGTGCACAAAAATTTGTGCACTTGGGGGGGGTGGGTCCCTCTTGTGCCCTCTTGCAGTAGTCTGGGAACCCTTGCAGGGTGTCCATTTGCTGGCTTAGGCCCACTCCCCAGGGGATTGGGCTTAAGCTGGCAGCCAGACATTCCTCTGGCACCTTGGGGGCCCTCGGGGGATGTCCACTTGCCAGCGAGAAGCAGGTCTCAGCTGCAGTCGGACATCCTTAGCACTGCTGAGGAGGCAGGAGAGGCTCCCACCACCACCTCTGTACTGGCAGCCATCAGCCTGGCTTGTGGCTGAGCAGAGCTCCCCCTGTGGAAGTGCACTGACCAACAGGGGGCAGCTTCTGCATTGAGCATCTTCCCCCTGGTGGTCAGTGTGTGTCATAGTGACCCATCAGTCCCAGTTGTTTTGCTGTTAGGGTCAATTTGCATATTACCCTTTTATTATATAGGACCCTGGTGCATGGGTGGGGGCTGGCTGGTTTGCCCTGAAGGGTGTCCTAGATCAGGGTGGGGGTCCCGCTGGGATTCCTGGCCAGCCTGGGTGAGGGGCTGAGGGCTGTTTGCATGCTGGCCACAACTCCTAGGCACCCAAGCTCCCAGCGAGGCTGGCTGGAAGCAGGTATCTGGGATTTACTTATCTTTTATAATTGAAACTTTGTTGTCTTGAGCAGAGGCCACAGCCAACCTAGGCAGGCAGCTTCCTCTGTTGCAGGGGCAATGAAGCCTGTTTGCTCTAACTCTGTGGCTGCCGGCTGCCATCTTGGTTGGGTTAATTTGCATTTAGTTTCTCTGATTAGCTTGTGGGTATGGCTTGGGATGTAGTGGAGTGACACAATAGCAAAAGATAAGATTTAAATTGTATTACTTATTAAAAATATAATTATTGAATATTTTGTATGTAAATCCTATATAATAAAAGCCCAATATGCAAATTGACTGATTGGCGGAACAGCTGGTGGAACGACTATTGGCTATGACATGCACCGACCACCAGGGGGCAGATGCTTAATGCAGGAGCTCCCTCAAACTACAGGCCCCAGGCCAGCCAAGGCAGGTGCAAGTTGGGGGGCCCCCAGATAAGATCACCTTACCAGTTTCCCCACAGATCAGCCCTGATGGTTGGCCAGGCCTAAGGACCCTATCTGTGCACGAATTTTGTGCACTGAGTCTCCAGTATACATAAACACCTACAGATGTATACTAATATATTATATCGAGGATGAAATTATGCCATCCTATATAATAAAAAGGTAATATGCAAATTGACGCTAACAGCAGAACAACTAGAAATGACTGGCCACTATGACACACACTGACCACCAGAGGGCAGACACTCAATACAGGAGCTTCCCTCTGGTGGTCAGCGCATTCCCACAGGGGGAGCTCTGCTCAGCCACAAGCCAGGCTGATGGCTGCCAGTATAGCGGTGATGGTGCGAGCCTCTCCTGCCTCCTCAGCAGCATAGAGGATGTCTGACTGCAGCTTAGGCCTGCTCCCTGCTGCAAGTGAACATCTCTCAAGGGCTCCTGGGCTGCCAGATGGATGTCTGACTGCCAGCTTAGGCCCAATCCCCTGGGGAGTGAGCCTAAACCAGCAGGTGGATATCCCCCAAGGAGTCCTAGACTGTGAGAGGGCACAGGCCAGGCTGAGGAACCCACGCCCCACCCTGAGTGCACAAATTTTTGTGCACTGGGCCTCTAGTATATGATAATTGTATAATTCTATAAAAATGTTTTTCACAGTTTAGATATAAAAATAGCCTATAGTACAGTTGCTTTGCCTTGCCCTGATGAAGTAATTATTTATGTGTGTTGACAATCAACTACAGTACCAGTCACTTAAAAAATATTAATACAGCCCTAACCAGTTGGGCTCAGTGAATAGAGCATCGGCCTGCGGACTCAAGGATCTCAAGTTTGATTCCGGTCAAGGGTATGTACCTTGGTTGTGGGCACATCCCCAGTGGGGAGTGTGCAGGAGGCAGCTAATTGATATTTCTCTCTCATTGATGTTTCTAACTCTCTGTCCCTCTCTCTTCTTCTCTGTGAAAAATCAATAAAATATATTTAAAAAGATTAGTACACATAGTCAATCAGAATATAGGGTATGTTCACACAGAATATTTTGACTATATATGTGATGGAAGGTCAACTGAAAGTCATCAACCTCACATCCTATTGACTTATGCTGATTCAGAAGGATACATTACTTGCCAAAATAAACTGCTAGATTCAATTTACCAAAGTTATGTAATCATGGACCGTGTGTACTAAAGAATGCATTTTATGTTTTGCAAAACAAAGTTGGGGAAAGACTGCCACTGAAAACTTGATGCGACAATTGGAGAGGTCAAGAGTTTCATGTATCAATGACAATTTATATGTACTATTTGGGCCTTTGGAATGATAAAAAGATCTGAAGGTATAGAAGTTAACTATGCAAAAGTGTGAGAATGGAGATTTTTTTAAATTATGGTTTATATTAGACTAGGAATGACTCAAATCTCAGGTAGAGATAGAAGAAGATGTTTTTAAACAGGTCATCAGGGTTTACAAAGAAAAGTTTTAATTAACTAAGGAAGTACAAAAAGACAAAAACCATTTAAATAGAACATTCTTTCTGTTTTATATGGAATGGCAAGAGTAATAATATGGAAATTTAAAAAATATTTCACTTTAAAGTTTCAAGAAAAAAATTAAAAACTGTATTTTGTCCTCTATTTTTTCCATTTTTATATAAATGCAAACTTAAACAGAGAAGTCAATCTAATTTTAAATGTATCATTGAGATAGTGTTGAATAAATTCAAAGACTGTACTAGGATAATTCAAGTTTCTACCACTATGAAAGAAATAAAGATCTGCTAAGCTGGAAGATGATATAACAGAGTTTTAGTTCACAAAATGGAAAGTGAAAATTCATCATAAAGAGAATACAAGTTGTAGAAATAAACCTTAGTTCTTAAAATGGAGAGAGAATAGTCAATGGAATTCAGATTAAGGTCACAATAGAGAACGAAGGCCAAGTGTAGTATTGATGGTGGTTTAAACTTTACAGGTGCCTATAAAAGCTGATAAGTACTTGACTTTCATTACCTTAATAAGTATATTGTAGTAAATGAATCTATGTTTTAATTTATAATCTTAAGAAAGTAACACTAAAAAGAAATGAAATATATCTTGAGGTTTGTTATAATTAGAAAGATAAGTTGAGCCTGGTCAGTTGTATACCTTGAATGTTGCTACTGCCATCAGATGAGTACAGGTATTATAAGTAACCGTTCAGAAACCTTCATGGCACAGTTCAGGCTGTGATCTCCTAGCATGTAATCATTTTTCTAATAAATCACTTTCGATGTGTTTTACAAAATCCATAAGGGTTGGAAAAATAATAATAATACTTGTTTCATCACATATGTCCTCAGAATAAGAATCACTGCCCTAGAAAATAGGGTTCATGTGCAAATATGTTACTCACTTAGGAACTGAGACTTACATAATACTAAGCAACATAAAGGCTATTTTAATTCTATCAGAGAAAGAAGAAAACCAAAGAAATCTAGCCTCCGTGAATTGCATTCCAGATCACTGTAAAGATGATCTCCAAGCCAATTTGGGATATTTTGGAGAATTCATGACAAAAAGAGGGATACTAAAAACGTATGTGTCATTTTGATTTTATAAAGTGGGAGATAATAGGTTTTGGTAATCATACTAAGATGGTTTATTAACTTATTGAGAAAAGCAATACTCAACTATGTCCCAATATGATATACTAAAAGAAGTGACTTTAGAATAATCTCTTCTCTTTATTTCGATGTATTTAGACAGCTAGAGCACAAAAATAGAGAGCATAATGCAGCGGATGCTGGCGATTTTCCTTTTGTAGTCTTCCATGTGGTGGTATCAGAATCTACTCTTTCTTCGGGCATCTGGCCTGCATACTCTTCTAATTCATGTTCTTTAGTGGAGCTAATCCTATGCTCTTTATGCAAGGATTGACATTTTATACACAAACAAATAAGGATGATACATGGATTTTAGGGGGAATTATTAGAAAAGAGAAAATCTTGCTAAATTGGTAAGAGTAAGCTTTTTGCTATTCTACCACATCTCAGGGAAGAACAAAATCAATATTAGAAGAATAGATTTGAAACCTGAAGATTTTGGTGATGTTATTAGCTCATGGTAAATTAGCTAGTTTAGCTATTGGACTTGTCAAGTATTACCCAATTAAGTTTGATTTCTGGCTTAAGAAGGTTTGATTTGAGATTCCATCATTAAAAGGGAAAGAATCCTCACTTTATATCCAGTACATCTGAACATTGGTGGCCTATTTGTTTTTACTTGGGGAAAAGATAAAGTAATATGGAATTAATGTAAACACAAACAATACAGTGGCCATAATTAAGCTTTGTAATTATTGTTAAACTAGAGGCCCGGTACAAGAAATTCATGTACTGAGAGTGGGGGTGTCCCTTAGCCCAGCCTGCACTCTCTACAATCTGGGACCCCTCTGGGGATGTCTGACTGCTGGTTTAGGCCTAATTTCTGTTGGCTCCCAACCGCTTGCCTCTCTGCCTGTGTGATTACCCCTAACTGCTTCTGCCTGCCAACCTGATCATACCCTAACCACTTCCCTGCGAGCCTAATCAATGCCTAACTGCTCTCCTGACAGCCAAATTGCCCCCAACTGCCTCTCCCCTGTTGGCCCAGTCGACCCCAACTGCCCTCCCTCCCTTGATGGCCCAGTTGCCCCTAACTGCCCTCCCCTGCTGGCCTGGTCACCCCAACTGCCCTCCTCTGCTGGCCTGGTTGCCCCTAACTGCTCTCTCCTGCCAGTCATGTTGTGGCTGTGGGTGCCACCATCTTTGAGGGTGGGGCAGTCAATCTGCATTTTTCTTTCTTATTGTCTGTGGGTGCCACCATCTTTGCAATGGCATGAGGGTCAATTAGCATATTCACTCTTTATTAGATAGGATAGCACAGAGTTCTCAATCAAATGCAGTATAGTTCTTTGTGTTTATCTTTGTCACAGTAAGCATGTTTTCAAATGACTTGGGAGAAATTATATATATATATATATATATATATATATATATATATATATATAATATATATATATATTATATATATAAATAATATATATAATATAATATATATTATATATTATATATATATATCAAATATGCTAAGTGTCTGACTTTTCAATTGTTTGCTATGATGAGCACTGACCACCTCACAGGCATGGACACATGAATAGACTGATGAATCTCAGAGAAAAGGGGAGAGGGTGGGAAAAGATTAACCAAAGATCTTATATGCATACTAGAGGCCTGGTGCATGAATTCATGCACTGGTGGGATCCCTTGGCCTGGCCTGAGGGAATGGGGCTGAAACTGGCTCTCTAACATCCCCTGAGAAGTCCTGAATTACGAGAGGTGAAGGCCAGGCTGAGGGACCCCACCAGTGCACAAATCAATGCACTGGGCCTCTTGTAAGCGATAAGGCAGTATTTGGAACAGTAAACTTGAAAGACTTTCTCAAACCTTGGAAATATTTGCTAAAATAATATAATCAAAATTTTAAAATAGTCTAATCTAATAAAAGAGTAATATTAAAATAGACCATTTCTATGGGTGCCTGAGCCATGCCCACCAGCCAATCAGAGTGGCTGTATGCAAATTAACCCAGTCAAGATGGAGGCCGGCAGTTACGGAGCTGGAGTAACTAGGAGGCTTCCGTTGCACCAGGAGTAAACTATCTGCCGGCTGGCTGGGCTTCTCTGGGCTCTAGGCAACATTGTTGCAACATAGTTGCAATTATAGAAGCCTCAAAGCTAAAGCAAACAGCAAGCTTCCATTGCACCAGTGATGGAGGAACTGCCAGAATAGAGTCTACTAAGACAACATTCTTTCAATTATATAAGCCATGGAGCCTCCAACAGGAGGCTTCGTTACCTGCCTAGGCCTCGGCTTGAAGGAACAGTGTATCAATTATGAAAGATAAATAAACCCCATAAACCTGCTTCCAGCAAGCCTTGCTGGGATGTTGAGTCAATGGGAGCTGTGGGCAGCCTGAAAGCCTGAAAATAGCCTTCAAGCCCACACCCAGGCTGGCCGCACCCCAATGAGGTGAGGGACCCCACTGGGGGGCTTGGCCAGCCTGAAAACAGTCATTAGCCCCTCACCCAGGCTGGCCAGGTATCCCAGTAGTGACCCAAAACCTGAAGGAACTGTACGCAGCCTGAAAACGCCCCTTAGCTCCTCACCCAGGCTGCCCAGGCACCCCAGTAGGGACCCAAAACCTGAAGGGGATGTGGGCAGCCCATCATCCAGGTTGGCCACACCCCAATGGGGTGAGAGTCCACACTGGGGGGCTTGGCCAGCCTGCAAACAGCCATTAGCCCCTCACCCAGGCTGACCAGGCATGCCAGCAGGTGGACATCCCCAGAGGGGTCCCAGAATGCGAGAGGGCACAGGCCAGGCTGAGGGACTGCCCAAGTTCACAAATTTTTGTGCACCAGGCCCCTATGTAAGATAATAAAGGGAATCATCAATAATCAAACAAAGTAGCAGCAAAAAAAGTTGATTAAAAATCTCTTCATGAGAACTGCTGCTGCTCTGTGAATGTTTAACAATCTCAGCATCCGAACGTGTCATGTTTTAAGGACCATCTTGAGGATAAGAGGCAATATGCTGGGCCCCAGAAGGTGAACAATCTGGTTCCATTAAATTCAGGGTCCTTGAAGGACTATACACTCAGTGAAAAAGTAAATGTATTCAAAAGCAATATTCATCTATTAAAAATTAGAAACAGATGGGAAGCCTGCCAGACTCCACATAACCTCTGGATTGGAAAAAAAAAAAGGCTTTCTGAGAATTCATAATTGTATTCCTACCTTTCCTTTAGTTTGGAGTTTAAATGTATTATTTCTGCTTCATCCAGAAAACTTCAAATCAATAAATTAACTAAAAGTGTTACTCACTGTTAACACTGAGTAGGGGATAATGTTGGGCTAGATGAAAAACAAATTGAATTCTCTGGAACAACTCATTATGAAAGTAGAAACAGCGGGATTCGGAGGAAACACAACATGGTTTATTAAATATTGCAAAACACATGAGGACACAAAAATCAATATTAGTACAAGTAACTATGTCAAAAGCAGGATTGGCTCCTCAAGGATTTTAGGTTTTGAAATTATCTGATAGGACCATAAATTATGGTTATTTATAATACAAGTTTCCCTCATTATGTGAGAGGAGAGCATTCTTATGAGAACTTTCATAAGTCAAAATGGCATAAAGTGAAGAGTATCTCATTTACTGAAAGTTAGCATTTTGTCACTTCACTTTTATGAAAAGCTGACACTAGTATTGTTTTCATTAAGTGAAAGAAATCTGAACAGAATTGTTGGTTTTATAAAAAAAAGAGCTGATATCAAACTGATGTAGATATTTTGTAAAAGCAAAGTGACAGAATGCAAACTTTCAGAAAGCAAGAGATACCCGTATTTAGAGGAGTACAGAAGGTTTTTAAAAATGAAATAAGAAAAAATTGCTCTTGGAAGAAGAAAATTTGGCATAGGTGAACACCTGCTCAGCCTATACAAAATTACAACCAAGACACAGAACAACTATCACCCGGAACCGCAGGAAAGCTGGCTGCGTGGAAGTACTACAACTAGAGAGGTAAAGAAGGAAGGGCATTAAGACTAGTAGGAGATGCGGAGGTGCAGAGGCACGAGGCACGGAACAGGCTGATCCAGCACCTGGGTGTGCCGCTTTTTTAATTGGGAGGGAGATTGCCTCTTTGACAGCCACCTGAAGGAGCAAGGAGTCCCAGCCCCACACCAGCCCCCCCCCCCCCCCCCCCCCCCCCCCCCCCCCCCCCCCCCCCGCCAGCCCAGGGTTCCAGAGCTGGGGAAAGAAGTCTTAATGGGTAGTAAGAACTACAGACTGTGAAAACCAGTGCGGTTTGGGACTGAGTGACACACAGGCTGCTAGAGACTCAGCTGCTCCTCTTAAAAGGCCGGTACCACAAAATTAATTTACAAGCTCCTGCTTACTCTGAGCTCCAGTGCAGGGCAAGCACTGAGGGACCCAGACAGATATGGGGAGAAACTGGACTGTCTGACACTGGGGCAGGAACTTGGTGATGGCTTTCTTCCAGACAGAGGTGCTCTCAGTGGTCATTGTTCCCATGCTGGGACCTCCTGGTGCAGGGCTGACTGGAAGACATTTCTGTTCACCCTGCCCTGGAGATTCCCTGAGACAACGCCCCACTCAATTTACAACCCCATCCAAGCTGAGTGCAGCAGCTTTTGCATATGAATGGCCTGTCCTTTCTCAGCCTGAAACCTGTGGAACAAGCTGCACTTGGGTTAGGGAGCCCCAAAGCTATCAATAAAAGGTCCACTGCTGGCACCAGTACTAGGCTGCCTTGCTTCACAGCTGGGCCTCGTCTGGGCACTTCCAAACCCAAGACAAAGAGGAGGAATCTGAAGATCTCTCTGTAGCTCCTGCTGGGTGGACCCAACCAGTGGCTGACTTTGCACCTCCTTGGAGATCCAAGGGCCAGTGTACTCAGTGGTCAGTGTGAGACCATACCAGATTACAATTCTTCACATCCATAAGTGATATGCTCAAGGGGTAGACTCAGTGAGCACCAAAGCCCCACTGTATCAAGTCCTACCCCATAAGGGTGCCTCCTGCACAGCAGTTTTCCCACTGTAGTCACAGCTGGTCCCCATAGCCAATTGGCCTAGAGGTCAATTCCTCCCAGTGACACCAACAGCAATCAAGGCTCAGCTATAATAAGACTATGCACACAGCCTGCAAAGGGGTGCACCAAGAATGTCCCCCTCAGGTGATTGGGGAGGCTGAGCCACTGGGCTCTGTAGTAAGGTGACCAGATTTAAAGTGGTACACTATTGGAGAAACAAGATGGCGGCATAGGGTAGACACCGTATATGCAGCTGTGAACAACTATTTCAGAAAAACCACGAAAAGAACACATGGACACCACTCGCACCCACAGGATGGCTGGCTGAGTGAAAATGCTACAACCAGAGAAGAGTCTGAGACTCAGAGGAGTGGCGGAAGCAAAGTACAGAGGTACGGAGGCGCGCGCACGGGCTCGGGGAAGGGCTGGTACCGGAGGTCACGGTTCTTTTCCAAAACGGAGAGAGCCACAAGCTCCCAGCGGCTCTGAACTCCAGTTCCAGGCGAGTTTCGGAGGTCCCACAGAAACCCAGAGAAGGGGGACTGATTGGCACCAGGAGGAAATCCAAAACGGGTTTCTCTCAGCGTTGCTTGCAGCAATTACCGTGGGTCACAGAGACCTGGCGTCTCTCAGCGCAGGGCTGAGAAGCTCCATAGCTGTTTGCTCCGCCCCGCCCGGCGAACTCCCCGAGGCCCCGCCCCTCCCAAGTGCGTCAGAGGCTTCTGCAGCAACACCTCCTTAAAGATACAGGAGCCAGCCCCACCCAGTGGCCAGAGAGGGACTAACCTAAACAAAACAGATCCTCAGGGAACACACCTGGGGCAGATGCAGTGAGCATAAAAGCTCCACTGAAACAACTCTTGCCCCATAAGGGTGTCTCCAGCACAAAAATTCTCCCACTGTAGACACAGCTGACTCTCATAACCAAGTGGCTTAGAGTTTAATCCCTCACAGTGATCGCCTAGCTCAGCAAGAGACGCAGCCAAAATGCGGAGACAAAGACAAATGACAGAAATGGAGGAAAGAAAACGACAGGATATAGAGTTCAAAACCACGGTTATTAGGTTTTTCAAGAAAATGCTAGAGACTGCAGATAAATTTAGTGAGATCCTCAATGAATGTAATGAGACCCTCAAGGATATGATAAAGGACCAAGTAGAAATGAATCATACACTGACTGAAATGAAGAATATTATGCAGACCTCCAACAGCAGACGAGAGGATCGCAAGAAGCAAGTCAAAGATATGAAATATGAAGAAGCAAAACCCACCCAGCGGGACAAGCAAAAAGAAAAAAGAAAAGAAGAAAAAAGAAAAAGGATCAAAAAGTATGAAGATAGTGTAAGGAGTCTCTGGGACAACTTCAAGCGCACAAACATCAGAATTATAGGGGTGCCAGAAG
>PVJC01031349.1:0-20640 GCA_004026665.1 Murina feae | reverse complement strand
CCTCGTGGTCAGGCCAGCCTTTTCCTGCTCCCTGATCCCCGGAAGGGACCTGGGAAGCCGCCAAGCAGGACTCCAGCCCCCAAGAGCTTGCTTTCCCGCTCCCCAGTGGCCCCCAAAGGGCCTGGGGAGCCGCCAAGCAGGCCACTGACTTTTTCCCACTCACCGGTCCCCTGCTGCCTTCCTTTCCCACTTCCCGGTGTCGCCAAGGGGTCTGAGGAGCTGCCAAGCAGGCCCCTGGCCCCTGCCGCCTTTTTCCCGCTTCCCGGTGCCCTCCAACCCTGCCGCCTCTTTCCCACTCACGGGTCCTGGGTCCTGCGCTGTCCCGCCCTGCAGCCGCTCTGTGCACTCCGGAGGTCCCTCAGCCCGGCCTGTGCTCTCTCGCAGTCTGGGACCCCTCGGGGGATGCCCACCTGCTGGCTGCCTGACCAGCCTGGGTGAGGGGCTTTAAGGCTGCCCACAGCTCCCATTGCCCAACGTCCCAGCAAGGCTGGCTGGACGCAGGTTTCCTATAATTGATGCTGTTCCTTTAAGGCGGCCTTTTACTAACGAAGCCTCCTGTCTGCCTCACCTCTCGGCTTCTATAATGAAACAATTGTTACACTTAATTGTTGCAAATGTGTGTTTTTGCTTCAGGCCAAAGGCTAAGGAGCCAGCGAGCAGGTAGTTTTGCTTTCGCTCCTGCTGCAACGGACGCTGCCTAAACGTTTACTCAGGTCCGTGAGTGGCGGCCGCCATGTTGGCTGGGCTAATTTGCATACAGCTGTTCTGATTGGCTGTGGGCGTCCCGGAGAAACGGTTAATTTTACTATTCCGCTTTTATTAGTTTAGATTCCCTTTTCAGATACATACTTTGCAAGTACTTCCCCCCACTCTGTGGTTCATCTTTTCGCTTTAATGGTATTATTTCCAGCAAATGTGTTTTACGTTGATGAAGTCTAATTTATCTGTTATTCCTTTGGTTGCTTGGGTTTTTGGTGTCATATCTGGGAAGCCTTTGCCTACCTAAAAGTTATGTAGATTTCCACATGCAGGTTGGGCCAAAGTAGGATTACAGCTATGAGTCCACAAAACAGAGTTTATTCTTGTATTATTTATTAACTAGAGGCCTGGTGCACAAAATTCGTGCACTCAGGGGGTCCCTCAGCCCAGCCTGCACCCTCTCAGGGGATGTCCGACTGCCACGGAGGTGGGAGAGGCTCCCGCCACTGCAGCTGCGCTTGCCAGCCCTGCCCTGAACCCAGCTTCTGGCTGAGAGCCGCTCCCTCTGTGGGAGCACACTGACCACCAGGGGGCAGCTCCTGCATTGAGCACCTGCCCACTGGTGGTCAGTGTGCATCATAGCAATGGGTCATTCCACCATTTGGTCAATTTGCATATTAGCCTTTTATTATATAGGTTTATTGTATCATTTTTCATACAAACAACTATAAACATATTTTTGCTGCACCCCATATGTTTTCTTGGCAGGGCTTTATAGTTTTAGCTGTTACATTTAGGGCTATGATCCACTTGGCGGTAATGTTTGTATATAATGTAAAGAGGGATCTGGCATCATTTTATTTTTATATGTAGTCATCTAGTTGTCCCAGCACCATTTATTGAAAACTATTCTTTCCTCCACTGAATTATCTTGGCACCCTTGTTAAACCTCAATTAACCATAAATGTAAGGGCTTATTTCTTGGACTCTCAGTTCCATTCCATCAATCACACTGTCTTGATTACTATCATTTTTTTCAATAAATTTAGAAATCAGCAACTATGACTCCTCCAACTTTGTTTTTTTTTTTTCAAGATTGTTTGGCTGGTCCAGGTCCTTTGCATTTTCAAATGAATTTTAGGATCAGCTTACTAATTTTTGCAAAAACAGAAACATAGGCAGCTAGGATTTTGACAGGGGTTGTATGGAATCTATAGATCAACTTGGGGACTCTTTTTATTTTAACCATATTAAACCCTTCAATTCATGAAAGGATGTCTCTCCATTTATTTAGGTTTCCAATTTCTTTCAATGACATTTTGTCATTTTTAGTGTATAAGTCTTACACTTCTCATTAAATTTCTACCTAAGTACTTTATTCTTTTTGAAGGTACTGTAAATAAAATTGTTTTAACTTTATTTTTGGAGGTTCAAAGCAAGTGTATAGAAATACAATTAATTTTTGTACATTAATTGTACATCCTGCAACCTTATTGAACTTGTTTAAATAGTTTTTCACTGGATTTCTTGGGATTGTCTATTCACAAAGTCATGTCATCTGCAAGTAAGAGTTTTACTTGCTTTCCATTCGGGATATCTTCTTGCCTAATGGCCCTGAAGAGCTTCCAGGACAACATGGAGAAGCAGTGGTGAGATAGGCCACCTGTCTTGCTCCTGCTCTTAGGAGAAAACACCCAATCTTCTCATGAGTTCTTTTAACTTAAAAACTCTATTTTTTCCTCAGTTATGGCTTCATCCCTTTTGGAACTGCTATTATTGAGAAGTTGGACTCCTTGAATCTATCACTTACATATCTCATTTTACTCTGCTTTGTGAGGGAATTTGTTTCATTTGGTCTTCTAGGTCCAGGATCAAAACGATGGCCTGCAGGCCCGGTCCAGCCTGCCTCTTATTTTTATAAACAACGTTTATTGGAGAACAGTCCTGTCCATTCATTTACATGTGGCCTATGTAAGGCCCAGTGGGCTAGGTATAAAAGAACCTGAATGGCCTGCAAAAAATCCAAAGATATGTCCTCCCTGGCCCTTTGCAGACAGTGTGCCAACCGAGTTTAGATCAGTGTGTTTTCTGTGTCTCACTGCCCCTAATTGAAGTTTACATTTTAAAACCATGTACTGTTTTTAAAACAGCCCTTCCAGCCCCACGTGGGAGTGAGTTCCATCAGCCCCCACAAAGGCCTGGCTGTCAGGGTCTCCAAGGCCAAGACCAGTGTGAGACAGCCAACAGGGAGAAGTGACCAGGAAGTTCTGCCCCAGGGCTGACACCACTTCCCCCTCCCGCCCTTCCCCAGTCCTCCCCACCCCCACCCCCACACGCACACGCACACCATGCTGGGAGCTGATGACTGAGGCTGGGATACTGGAAAGAGGGGTGATTTCCGAGGGGGGGCATGCATCCCTTCCCAAAGTCCTGGGCTCCTGGGAAAGGGCATGGCCTCTGCAGAGTCCGCAGCTCCCTTTCCTCCGGGTTCGCCGCTAGGCTGGCCTGAGGCATGTACTTGGCTTAGTTTGCTTACTTAATGAAGTGGGAACACTCATGCGGTCTGGGACGGCAGGACGTGGCTCCAGACCCCTCCAGAAAGGCAGGCCTGCTCCAGCCTGGGACTCAGCCCTCCTCCTATTGCCAACGATGGCAGTAAGAAGTTGTCATCTGCTGGGCGTACCCAAGGTCCCCTCCACATCTGGCCAAGCTTCCCTTGATTGGCCCAGGTCTTTGAGTTCCCCCATCAGAAAACTGATTCCCTCCCCCCCACCCCAACGACACCAGCAGGCTCCTTTCCCAAGAGCCCTCCTCCTGAGTCTTCAAAGTGGGTGAACCGTAAACTTAAGGAGAATTGTATTTTGAGCCAAAGAGCGCGTGACATGGAGTGAAATGAGAAGTGCCAGCTGTGGCCCATCCTCAAACATGAGGAGGGCAAAATGGGCTGGAAGCTGTTTATATTTCCTGCCAGATGGAACCAGAATACAGGCAGGAACTCCCGCTTCCAACATGTGATGCCTGTGCACACAGGCTGGTCCGACCCCCGCAGGTACTGCCTCCATGAGGATGAAGCTTCAGCAGAGTGTCTTCGGTTCTTCGCAGGGGAGGGGGGGCAAAGAGGAATGAAACATGCTTGCTGCCCTCATGAAGTTCCTGGTCTCGGGACCATCGTGGCAGGGAAAATGGGTTCAGCCCAAAGCCCCAAAGCGACATGGAGAATGGTGCATGCGGGGGGCTCAGGCTTCCAGGAGCAAGGTCACGGGTGGGGTCTGAAGATGATTTGCTCATGATGCCCTGAGGAACATACAATGGCCTCTCTGGGAGCCCAACACAGCTACTTTCATGAGCGCACTGAGAGATGTTGGACCAGCCCCTTTCCCTTTCTCCATGTGCTGTGCCCTCACCCTTCACCGGCAGCATCTGCAGGTCCCTTCTAGCATCAACATTCTCGGATCCCCCTAAAACAGTGGTTCTCAACCTTCTGGCCCTTTAAATACAGTTCCTCATGTTGTGACCCAACCATAACATTATTTTCGTTGCTACTTCATAACTGTAATGTTGCTACTGTTATGAATCGTCATGTAACTATCTGACAGGCAGGATGGTCTTAGGCGACCCCTGTGAAAGGGTCATTCGACCGCCAAACGGGTCAAGACCCACAGGTTGAGAACCGCTGCGCTAAAAGGAATGTGAATGTCTTGCCCTGGCTGGTGTGCTCAGTGGTTAGAGCGTTGGCTCGCACCCCAGAGGGTCCCGGATCAATTCCCGGTCAAGGACACGTACCTGGGTTGCAGGTTCAATCCCCGACCCTGGTTGGAACGTGTTCAGGAAGCAACCAATTGATGTGTCTCTCTCTCACATAGATGCTTTTCTCTCTCTTGCTCCCTTCCACTACCTCTAAAAATCAATGGGCGAAATATCGAGTGAGGATTAACCAAAAAAAAAAAAAAGGAATGTG
The DNA here is from genome assembly GCA_004026665.1 of Murina feae. Lineage (NCBI taxonomy): Eukaryota > Metazoa > Chordata > Mammalia > Chiroptera > Vespertilionidae > Murina > Murina feae. The sequence goes on along the minus strand of PVJC01031349.1, from coordinate 15,983 downwards.
AATGTCTTTATTGTTCCAGGGGACTGGTAGGTAGCAGGAAAGGTTGCTGGAGGGGGTGGGTGCGTACCCCTGGCCTTCGGTGCTAGCGTTCTATAGCAACTCTACCATCGATATTTCCCAGTTACCGGATAGCAACTGCCTGTCAGACACCAAGCCAGCGGGGAAAGTGCCTGACCCGAAGGTCAGAGTGGGCCACGCGCTTCCCCAAACCAAGCTGGGCATAAACAGGCCAGTATCCCCGGGAACCTTCTCGGAGAAGTTTGAGATGCACTGACCAGGGGTAGCCCTGCCTCTGCAGAGCACACGGAGATGACACCACGCGACCTGGGCTTGTCCACCTCAGTACTTCTCAGGGCTTAACCAGTCTCTTCTGATTGGCCAAGAAAGACCACTCTGGACCCTTGGGAAAGAGGGACAAGTCAGATTAGGAGGGGCTGATGCCCTCTGGGGCTGCTGACAAGACCAGGGAACCAAGGTGTCCTTCTGAGTTTAAAGATTCAGGGTCAAAGCAGCAGGAGAAGGAAAGTGGAGATGTGACAACCCGTGGCCAAGGAACTCTGACAAGGAGAGGGTGAGGGAGGGGGATAAAGGCGTAGAGACCAACCTGCAACAGCCGAGAATGTTCAACCGCAGACAACCAAAAGGGGTGGGCGCTAGGGTTCTGAGTCAGGAACACCTGGGCGGGAGAACCGGCCCCACCACTTCCTTATCGTGGGCAGAACCACAGCACTCCGGAGCCTCGTCCCCATCTGGGCCCACCTGCTGGAAGCCAGGCCCTGCCAAAGGCCAGGCAGCTGCTAATTAAAAGGTGGGCACGGGGCCAGTGCCGCTGTGACAGGGGAGAGGGGGCTGGGGCAGTGTCTACCCTGAGGGTTCCGGTCTCCAGCCCGCAGCGAGGAAGGATGGGGGTTTAACAACCAGAGAAAACCTGTCTGACCTACTTGGATGTGCTTCTCCACAGGTTTGGGGCGTTGGGTGGGGCTCTTGTTGGGCCGCAGGAAGTCCTTCAGGTGCTGGTATTTCCCCAAAGCTGCGACTCCCGGTCCCAGCCGTGGCTCTTTATTTCGAAAGAGGCGTCGGGAGTCGGTGACCTCGACGCCCCTCGGGCCGGGATCGCCCACAGCGTCCGCACAGGCGGGACCGCACTGCTGCGCCGGAGGTGGCGGGAATCCTCCAACCACCGCGCCCGGAGGCCGGCGCTTTCACCTGCTTCCCTCTGCGCCGGGGCGCCCAGCGCGGGGAGGGCGCAGCGCTCCACGTGCGGTCCCAACGCCCCGCTTCCTTTAGGCCCCGCCCCACCCACGACCCCACACCTCCTGTATCCGCCCCTAAGCCCCGCCCCTCATCGCTCATCCTTTACCCAAAGTCCCGCCCCTCACAGCTCCGCCTCACCCCTCACGACCCCGCCTCCCAAGGCCCCCGCGCCTCTTCATAGGACTCCGCCTCTCATAGCCCCGCCCCATCTATCACGGTCCCGCCTCTCACAGCTCTGCCCCACCTATCACGGTCCCGCCTCTCACAGCCCCGCCCCACCTATCACTACCCCGCCTCTCACGGCTCCGCCTCACCTATCATGACCCCGCCTTTCAAGGCTCCGCCCCACCGATCAGGACCCCGCCCCTTAAGGCCCCGCCCCTCGCAGCTCCCCGCTCCCGTCTCCCCGAGGCGCGGGCGGTGGGGCCCCGCGCCTTTTGTGTCGGGTTTGGACCGCCGCGCGCGCTCTCTCCTCAGCGGCGGCGGGCGGAGGGAAGCACACGCGCGCACCCCCTCAGCGGGCGGAGGGGCGCACCCTCCGTCTCGGCCCTGGGGCTGAATTCGCCTTCCCGTCTCTCCGTCAGCGGGTCTGGGGGCCGCCGCCCCCTCCCCTCCTTCCACCTTCCCCGGCGGCGCGCGCACTCGCCGGCCCGGGCACGCGCCCGCCAAGATGGCAGGGGCCGGGGCCCAGCTGTCAGGCACCGCGGCCGCAGCCCATCCCCGCAGCTAGCGGCCCGGACACCCGCCCCGAGAAGATGAACCCCCGCTGCCCCCCGCAGCCCAGCGAGACGCGGAGCCGCCGCGCCCGGGGCCGGCTCCCCCGCTAACGCCCCGCGCCCCGAGCCGCGCGCCCGGCCCCGCGCGCCCGCCCCGGCAGCGACAATGAGGTGAGCCTCGCGGACGCCGCGGCGGGAGGGGACACGGCGGGCAGCGCGGGGCGCGGGGGTGGCTTCGGGGGAGTCTTGGGGGCGTCGAGAACGGTGGGAGCAGCCGGGGGTGTCGAGGTGGGGGCGTGCTGGAGGGAGCGGGCGCGCCGGCCTTGCGGGGTGTCGACGCCCCAGGCAGGTGTGGCCGCGCGCGCCGGCCGCGCGGTGGCACATGGTGGGCGAAGCCCGGATGGGTGCCTCGCAGCCCCCAGGAGACCGGCCCGAAGCCCCTTTGGCCTCTGCCTCTCGGGTCGGCTTCCCCTGGGCCTGGGCGCTCAGAGCCGCCTTCGGCTTCCTTGGAAAGGGACGCCCTTCTTCTTCTCCCTGCCTCGTGCCGGGTCCTTCCCTTCTGAACGCCCAGGAAGTGCAGGACCTGCACTGTGGGGATGGCCCAGCCAGGGCTCTGCTGGTCATCAGGTCAGGACCTCATTCATTGCCAGCAGCCCGGAAGTCCCGCTCCAGAGGCAGCCCAGCCCCGAAGCGTGGGAGATCATCCCTCCCTTGCTTTTGTGTGTGTGTAATTTTGCCCTCTAAACACATGTGCCATAAAAACTAGAGCGTTTTACTTAGCCTATTTTGTGAACTTTATTTAAGTGAGATAATACAATCTGTATTCTTTTGTGCCCGGCTCTGTCACTCAAGATGTTTCTGAAATTCATTTGTATTGCTGTAGTTCATTTGTATTGCTCTACTAGAGGCTCCCATGCACGAAATTCGTGCAAGGGGCTCAGCCCTAGCAGCCCCGGCATCTGGAAGGTCATTCGGCCATCCGGTCTAATTAGCATATTATACTCTTATTATAGATTATTATTATAGATAGTATTGCATTGTATTGATGCACTGCGAGCCAACTTTTGGCTACGAATGCTACTCTGACTATTATGTGTCTTCTGGTGCATTCTCTTGGGTGTATACCTGGCAGTGGAATTTCTAGCTCACAAGGTATGCATTATCTTTAACTTCAGTAGTGAATACTGTTCCAAATTGCTAAAGTATTTTTACAGATTTGCACTCCTGCCAGCAAGTGTATGAGAGTTCTTGTGCTCCACATCCTTGGGTACACTTGGTATTGTCAGCCTTAAATTTTAGCCATCCTGGTGAGTGGTTTTAAATTGCAGTTTCTTGCTGACTAAGGAGGTTGGATATCTTTCATGTTTATTTGTATCCTCTTTTATGAAGTGCCTGTTTTGCCCAGTTTTCTTTTGGGGCTTACGTGTCTTTTTCTTCCTAATTTGTAAGTTCTGTGTGTGATCAAGAAGGTAGCTTCCTGCCCCACCAGTGAGACTCAGTGGTTGAGTTATGGACCCATGAATCAGGAGGTCAGGGTTTGATTCCCGGTCAGAGCACGTGCCGCTGTTGCAGCTGATCAGTGATTCTCTCTCATCACTGATGTTTCTGTCTCTCTCTCCCTTTTTCTCTCTGAAATCAATAAAAATGTATTTTTTTAAAAGAAGAAAGATAGTTTTCTATAACATCTAGAAATCTTACTGTTTTATCTTTCAAATTAAGATCTACAGTCCACTTGGGATTGACTTTTGTGTAACTTGTGAAAAGGGGTTCACATTTTATTTCCTATCAGTACCACTTACTGAGCATGAAAGGTTCGGGGTTGGGCCGGGTCACACAGAACAGGCTCAAGGTTTAGTGTCATCAAAATGATGTTTATTCGAGGCACCTGGGTGCAGGGGGTCTGACTCGAGAAAGAGCCAGCGGTGAATTGGGGAGGGAGCAGGCTTTTTATGCGCTTGGGAGAGCTGCAGACTGGGCTTGGGCTTGACCCAGGGATCAGGACCGTGCCCCCTTTATACTTTATGGCCTTGTCCTTTGTCCTTCTGCAGGCGCCAGGTGTCCTTTCTCGGGGGGCTGTGCAGGGGTGATGGTCTTCAGGAATTTCTGTAAAATAGCCACTCGAGGGGAGCATGTTGTGTAAGGCTTAGGCTAACAGAGCGAGCTTTCCCTTTGACGTTTGTTAGATTTTGTAAGGCTCAAGCCTTGCGTTCTCCAGTTAACCCTTTCAGGGCACGGTTTATCAAAAGGGTCATCTTTCACCCATAGCTGCATCGCACATTTGTCATCTTCCGTTTGGGGTCTTTCTTTCCGCCTGAACAATACCCTTTAGGATTTCTTTAGTGCAGGTCTGCTGGTGACAGATTCTTATAGGGCTTAATTGGCAAATGCCGTTATTTATCCTTCAGTTAAAACAAAAACAGCTTTATCGAAGTATAACTGACATACTATGAAATTTACCCATTTAAAGTGTACAGTTCAGTGGTTTTTAGTGCCCTGGGCCCTGTGGCTCAATTGGTTGGGCGTCATCACGTGCACTAAAGGGTCACTGGTTTGATTCCCATTTGGGATATTAAATTTTTCAAAAAATAAAGTGTATAGTTCACTAGTTTTTGGTAATTTTAAAAAATTATGCAACCATCACCACAGTCTAATTTGAGAACATTTTTGTCCATTTTTGAATGGTTTTTTAGTAGTTACAGAATTCCTGATTTGCCACTATTTTCTTTCAGCACTTTAAATATATTATCTCTGACTATTTTCTTTTAGCACTTTAAATATATTATCTCTGACTCAGATTGTTTCTGTTGAGAAATCACTTGTCTGTTTTAATCAAGCTGTTTTTTAAGTGTTTTCGTTGTGTTTGGTTTTCAACAATTTTTAAAAGTATATAATATAGGTTTTTAGGGCTTCTTGAATCTGTGGCTTCATGTCTTTCATTATTTTGTGAGGTCATCAGCCATTAGGACTTGAAATACTGCTTCTGCCCAATTCTCTCTCAAGTTTCCTTCTGGGACTACAGTTATACATGTTAGAACATTTCACTGTATCTTCCGTGTCTCTTAACCTTTCTTTTGTTTTCGATCTGTCTGTCCTTCATTCCAATAATCCCATTTACCTCTTCCTCTTCCACTATGAATAATCTGCTATTAAACCTATCAATTGAGTTCAGATACATATTTTTTATTCTTTAATTTCTACTTGTTATTCATTTTATAGATTCGAGTTATCTGCCAAAACACTCAATCTTGCCTTTTATCTCCTTGACTACAGTGTGCATAATTAAAGTTTGATTATGGTAGTGTATGTGAGTTGCTTCCAGTGTCTGCTTCTGTTGGTTTTCATTCGTATTATCTTATCTTAATGTGCCTTGTTTTGTTTTATAATTGTGTCTTGGACATCATATTTGCAAAATTGTTTATGGAAATAATTAGAGGCCTAAAATGATGGTTTTCTCTTTTAGGGATAATTCACATTTGCTTTTGTCAGGCAAATGGGGCACTCAAGACCTGGAGTCACTTCAGCGCAGTCGCAGACACAGGGTCTGGCATGTTTCTAAGCGGAGCCGCAGTCCTTGTGCGAGCCAGACCATTCTGTCCAGCCTCCTAGTGTCTAACTTCCCAGCACCTTCACCCCCAGCCCAACACCCAGCTTTTAGTGTTCACCCTCCCTCCTCCCCCACCAGAGAAAGCCCCCAAAACTGTGTTCACCTCCCGGAGCCCCTCACATGCCTTCCACCCCAGAGCCTCCAAGCAGATATTTTTTTCTATTTTTCCCTGCTTTTCTAGTTCTCTGTTCAGATTTACTTAGTCCATGGTTACTGGAAGTCAGAAGCCCTGATGTTTGCATTTTCAGGGACACTTTGAGTCTTTATTCAGTTCTGGAGGAGATTTAAGTTGCTAGGCTTCAGAAGCTGTGGAGAATAATATTGCTTTTTTCTTGGGTTCTGTTGGAACTATATTAGGTTGTCTCTGTCAGTGATGAGATCTGGAATCAAGGTAATTTTAAGAATACATTTTTAGTTCCTCTTAATATATAATTAATTAAAATATGACAATTTAATTCAGATTATTACTGTGAAGCAAAGGATTTTAGAAGTGGATGCTTTCCTCTCTTTCCATATATTTATCTTTCTCCTGTCTTGATTTCCTTTATTATTTACTAGGGGCCCGGTGCACAAAAATTTGTACACTCAGGAGGGAGGGGGTCCCTCAGCCAGGTCTGTACCCTCTCCAATTGGGGAACCCTCGGGGCTGCTGGATCCTAATCGCTCACCTATCTGCTGGCCTGAACCCCCTAACTGCTCTCCCCTGCAGGCCTGATCCTCCTAACTGCTCTCTCCCTGCCTGATAACCTGTAACTTGCCTCTGCCTCAGCCCTGCCACCATGGCTTTGTCCGCAAGGACGTCCGGAAAGTCATCTGGAAGATGTTTAGTTTAATTAGCATATTACCATTTTATTAGTATAGATTTGATAAAAATTACCCTTTAACTGGTCTTCTTGTGTACAACATTTAATTTTTTTTTATCAACAATAGTGGAATAGCATTCTTAAGTCCCATTCTCTTGGATCAGATTTTTAAAAAAATACATTTTTATTGATTTCAGAGAGGAAGGGAGAGAGAGAAACATCAGTGATGAGTGAAAATCATTGGTCAGCTGCCTCCTGCATGCCCCACACTAGAGATCAAGATGGCAACCTGGACAGGTGCCCTGACCAGGAATCGAACCCTTTCCTCATGGTTCATGGGTCAGTGCTCAACCACTGAGCAACACCAGCTGGGCTGGATCAGATTTTTTTAAAAAAGACATGGACATAGAAATGAAAGTTCTTAAATGTTTTTTCCAAAATGAGTTAATTCTTTTTTCTTTAAGTCAATGGTTTTTTACACATTTTTCAAATGCTGCTGACAGTTTAACATGATTTTCTGTTGCAGACTATTTATAGTTAAACATCTATATAAGTATATTTACATGAACCTCAAATACTTGGCTCTTTCAAATGGACCTCAAGTCAAGGGAGTCTATTCATTATGTCTGTTCATCACGTCTGTTGTCAGCTCATTTGATTTGGATGCGTATAAGCAATTTGTTTCATCCATGAAAAGCACTTTCCTTTTTGGTCAGTCTTGAATTTCTAAAATGAAAATAACACAGCATTTTACCGAGGTAACCTCGGTTACCTAGATGTGACCCAGCAATAAAGGTCTCCAGCTCTCCCTTCGAAGGAGAGTCTCAGAAAGGCATCGGCTGCAGATGCATTCTAACCGGTACGCTGAACACTTGCGGCACTGGTCCACATTTTAGCAAAAAAGTCCCGTTGAATCACATAAAACAGGCTGTGTCTGCCCTGGTTGGTGAGCCAAGTGATTAGACTTAGAACATTGGTCCATGCACCGTAGGGTCTCAGATTCAATTCCCAGTCAAGGGCAGGTCCCCGAGTTGCAGATTCATTCCCACCCAGGTTGGGGCATCTGCAGGAGGCAACCAACCAATAAGTCTCTCTCACATCGATCTTTCTCTCCCCCTTCCTTCCTCCCTTCCACTCTTACCTAAAAGAATTCTGTTATGTGAGGATTTTTTTAAAAAAGGAAGCTGTGTCTGAGGTTGTCATTATTTTATAGTCTACTGCCTGAATTCTTTTTGTAACAGACCTTAATGTATTTTCATATCTTCTTTCAGAAATCATTTTTGAGGGCTTACTGTTCCATGGTGCTGGATTATATGGGTAAGGAGATAGAAGGAACCAGATCTCCCTCTTCCCCAAATATCCCCCATCCCTAAGATTTACAAACATTTTCTGAATCCCTTTCTGCACTCTTTTCTACCAAAACAACATCAACAAACCCCACATACTCAGTATATGAATATATTTCTGTTTATATACTTTAGTCATTTGTTGGTACAGTCTCTTCTGTGAACATTCTCACTATCTCCCTTTTATCTTTTACCTTACAAAGCAGTTTGGGAGTTTTATGTCATTGAATAATTTTCTCTGTGATTTTCCCCCCATCATTTGTTTAGGACAGCATTCTTCTAGAAGATTGATTACATATTAAATTGTTTTTCTGTTTTATATGTAAGAATTTTTAAAAGTTATTCTTTAAATTGGAATGAAATAAAAGTCAAAATTACATTTTTCTTCAAAATTGCTAATCAGATACTTGATTATATCAGTAGATACCTGGCAGCGATATCAGCCATGTTTTCGAAGTTGAATGGCTGTACAAACACCTGGATCCCAAAATCCTCTTCAGGGGTGCATAGTCGCAGCTGGTAACCTGAGTGAGGATCACCTCCAATCCTCAGAAAGCTAACCTGCCCCCATTAAAGCCAGCCTTGTATATGTAAGTCATGGCCAGACTAGCATATCGGAGATCCTGTTATGTGCCAGGGGACTGCCTCATCTGGGCCAAGGGCACTTCATCAATCTTGGAGTCACTACAGAGGGCAATGTGATGACAAGGTACAATATAAGACACACAGGCCAAACACAACCTTGTTTATTACCAGTAGCCTGCGCCAACAGCTGGCCCAAGTACATTTCTGAACTTAGTGCTACAGAATGAGGGCTGCGGGGTGGGGGTGGGGGGGTCATCCCTCCAGATGTCTTTAGAAGTCACATCAGGAAGGCCAGTTCCAGGGCTATGGGACTTGGGTGTGTGCATTTTTCTAGGCTCTCTTCTGTTCTACCTGTTTTTAGGCCAATGTCATTACTGTATTTACCTTGTGGGTGATGATTTTTAATTTGAGCAACTTGATCCTTTCATTTAAATTAATGTCATTTTGAATCTTACTGGTTTGGTAGTTTGTGTCTTATTAAGTAAACCAAAAATTTAGACCTAGTGTATAATTGTACATAAATTAGCTACATGAAAATAAATTATGTCAGCGTTGTTTCACATAAAGATGGCTTCCTTTAAAGGGAACATGTACACTACCCAGGTTTCAGCCTTGCAGTGGACTGTACGCTTGGTGACTCCAGGTTATTGGGTGACATCAGATGTGCAATAGTGACGCGCTGGCAACCTATCGAGGAGCAGGTCCAGCACTCAGGGCTGACTCGGGAAGGGCTCTGATCCCTCATCAAGGGCACCATTTTCTCTTTCCTAGCCCAAAAGGAGGAGATCCCCATAGAAATAGTAATTTCTGGGGGCAGTTTTTATCCTACTTTAAAAAAGATTTTTTTTAAAAATTTAAATGGACTATATGTTGAGTGTAGAGAATGAAAAAAACATAGAAAGGTATAAAGAAGGAATCGACCCTGGTCAGGTGCATGGCCAGTGCTCTATCCACTGAGCCAAACCGATTAGAGCATAAGTCACCACTTTTTTAAAATCAGTATTGATCAGGATAATCCTGTAAAACATGTGATTTAGTGTCTTTAATTTTTCGTTAAGTGTAACATTTTTACAAACTTAATATTGTATTATGCATTTATATTGGAAATTTTACAGTTAACATGAATGCATTTCCTTGTCATAAGTATTTTTTGAAAACATTTTAAATAGTTGATAATAATCTATCACATGATATACCATAATTTACTTACTGGTACCCCAGTTTTAGGATAGTTAGCTTGTTTTGAGCAATCCATCATTGAAAATACCTTCATGGTAAATGTCTGTGTACATACATCTCGGCATGCTTCTCTGATTATCTTCTTAAGGTAAATTAGCAAAATGGTATTATTACTGATGCCAAAGGGTATAAACATTTTTAAAGTTATTGATGCATATTATAAGAATTTTAAATTTAAACAAAGAAGAGAGAAAGAAAGAGATAAGTTAATGAAAGGAAGTTTAATCCTGGTCTTAACTTAGAGCTTCCCTCCAACACCCTCGCGCCCCCCCACCCCACCACCCCCAAAAAGGCAAAAGAAGGACTAGGAAAGGATTCGAAGAAAGAAGTGGCGGCTCCCTGTGCTCACCAGTGGAGGGAGCCCTGTTCCTGAATTCTCCAGCTGCTGTGTTTGAAGATGCACTGTCTTTGTGTTTAAGGCCCTGTGAAAAACAACATCTGTCCCTTGCTTTGGAGATAATGTAGCTGTGAATGAAGCTTGTGTTTGTTATTACTGATTTAGGTCATATTTTGCCCCCTGTATTCTAAGAGGGCTGGGTTTTAGAGTCAGACAGACCTGGGTTCTGCCCCAGAGCCACTCCTTAAGGCTGACTGACATGGAGCAGATTTCTTAACCTTCTCAAATGTAAGTCAGAAAGTGTGTGAGAGGCTCCTACATCCAAGCTTTAGGTGGGCTGTCCATTGTCTCTAAAGATACTCAGAGCATGTGTCTTTAGAGCTCTTCGAAGAACTGCTCCACCATCATAGGGTTTTGTGAGGGTCAAATGAGGACACCTCGAAGGTTCTTGGCTTATTGTGCTCCGTAGAGGTTAGTGATTTACCTCCCCACCCCAGTCCGTGGTGTCTGTGAGGAAGGAAATCCTGGCACGATTCTGATTTCAAATATTCTGCCCTTTTATCAGATCACTGTCTGACTTACTGATCATATGTGATCATTAGTATTTGGTTTAGAAACCATAGCTGCTATTGCTGCTTCAGCTTCTAAAAAAGATTCAAGGACACTCTCTAAGAGACACAAAATAGAACTATTGAAATAAAGACAAAACTGGAGGCATGCTACTTTGGGGTAGAGCTCATTTTACCAGACTAATTTAGATTAAGAAATCATAACTGTTTCCACCCGGTGTGGGTCAGTGGTTGAACATTGACCTGTGAACCAGGGGGTCATTGCTTGATTCCCGGTCATGGCACATGCCTGCATTGCAGGATTAATCCCCAGTGGGGGGTGTGCAGGAGGCAGCGATCAATAATTCTCATCATTGATGTTTCTCTCTCCCTCCCTCTTCCTTCCTCTCTGAAGCCAACAAAAAAATAATTTTTTTAAAAGAAAGTTAATGTAATTGAGTGCATTTAGCTGTGAAATTCATGGAAGCCATGGAAAAAAGGGAAGTGTGCACCAATGTGTGTGTTTCTCGTTCTAGAGTAAAACAGACATGCCTTTATAAAGCTCCAGAGACACCTTTTCCCATGTCTTTAGAGACACTGGACAGCTTACCTTACAAGAGCTTACACGAGCTTGGATTTGGAAGCCTCTTACACACCTGCTCCAGTCCTTTCCCCCTTGTGATATATTTGCCCTGAATCCCTTCCTTCGAGGCTCCCAGCGCCCTTAAACCTCTAGGGCCTGCCCTCCACTCTGGCCTCTTTGAGGAGCTGTGTCTCCTGCTCTGATCTTCTCTTCTCTGTTCTCTCTCTGGGAATTCTTAAGTAAGAAAAGATCTAATGGACTAACTCATGCGTTGGCCAAAGTCCACCTCCTTTTCCTCTCACCTTGCTAACCTCTTATCCTTCAAATCTCAGTTTAAATGCCACCTCCTCAGGGAGGCAGTGTGTGGCCCCTAGGCTGCCTGAGGGCCCTTCCCTGTTATTTGTCACTATGGCATCTCACATTTCTTCTTCTGTAGCTGTATTTGTAATTACACTTTCTCCTGTATTTCATGAAGGATTAGGCCATATCGATCTCTGTTGGATCCCTAGAGCTTAGCACTGTGCCTGGCACTTGCTAGATGCTTAGTAAATATTGACACTGGCACCGTACAATGGACTGTATAAATCATGCCATTCTTCCCGCTTGGCATGGGTCCTTCCAGGTGCAACATTCCGGGCAACCACCCCAAGCAGTTGAAGCTGGCATCCAAGATGAAAGCTGTTTCATTACCTGGTTAATGGATTAATGTACTGCTGGAGGGACAGGGCTTTTGTCTGTGTTTCCGTACTGCTGCCATGAGGCATGATGTGGAGGGTGTTTTCCGTTATTTCTTTGTAAGGACATTATGTACTACTAGGGGCCCGGTGCACAAAAATTTGTGCACTCAGGAGGTCCCTTAGCCTGGCCTGTGCCCTCTTGCAGTCTGGGACCCCTCTGGGGATGTCCACCTGCTGGCATGCCTGGCCAGCCTGGGTGAGGGGCTGAGGGCCGTTTGCAGGCTTTCAGGCTGCCCACAGTTCCTTCAGGTTTTAGGTCCCTATGGGGTACCTGGCCAGCCTTGGTGAGGGACTGATGGCTGTTTGCAGGCTGGCCAAGCCCCCCAGTAGGGTCCCCCACCCCATTGGGGTGTAGCCAGCCTGGATGCGGGTCTAAGGGCCATTTTCAGACTTTCAGGCTACCCACAGTCCCTTCAGGTTTGGGGTCCCTACTGGGGTACCTGGCCAGCCTCAGTGAGAGGCTGATGGCTGTTTGCAGGCTGGCTACAGTTTCTTCCGGGTTCAGGTCCCTACTGGGGTACCTGCCCAGCCTGGGTGAGGGGTTGATGGCTGTCTGCAGGCTGGTCAATCTCCCCAGTGGGGTCCCTCACCCCATTGGGGTTGGCCAGCCTGGGTGACGGGCTGAGGGGTGTTTTCAGGCTTTCAAGCTGCTCACAGCTCCCATTGACCCAATGTCCCAGCAAGGATGGCTGGAAGCAGGTTTCTGGGGTTTATTTATCTTCTATAATTGATACACTGTTCCTTTAAGCCGAGCCTAGGCAGGTAAGGAAGCCTCCTGTCTGCTTCAGCTTAAGGCTTCTATAATTGAGATAATGTTGCCTTAGCAGTGGCACTGCTGTATGCTTCAGCTCAAGGCTTCTATAACTGAGACAATGTTGCAAATATGTTGTTGCCTGGAGCCGGAGAAACCCAGCGGCCAAAAAACAGTTTTACTCCTGCTACAATAGAATCTTCCTGTTTACTCAGCTCCATGAGTGCCGGCCTCCATCTTGGCTGGGTTAATTTGCATACAGCCGCTCTGGTTGGCTGGTAGATGTGGCTTAGGCATCCTGAAGAAACAGTCAATTTCAATATTATACTTTTATTAGATAAGATAACTCTCAGTGTCCCATATGTTTCTCAAACTTTACATAAGAAGCACTGTGTATTTCCTTCCAAAATGCAGATCCCAGGCCCCATTGCCAGAGGTGGAGGAAGCTTTTTAAAAGCTTTTGTTCCCTTTTTGTTAATAGACTTTATATTTTAGAACAATTTTAGATTTACAGAAAAACTGAGCAGATACTACAGAGAGTCTCCATAGTCCGTCCCAAATATACAGTTTCCCTGTGAAAATCTTACATAGTAACATTTTTTTATACTTAGTGAACTAATATTGATACATTATTATTCATCAAAGTCCACCCTTTCTCAAGTTTCCTCGTTTCCTTTTTCTGTCCCAGGGTCCCATCTAGGACAGCACATGACAGGTGGTTGTTATACCTCCTTAGGCTCCTCTTGGCTGTGGTCCTCTTCCAGACTTTCCTTGAGTTTGGTAGCCTCAACAGTTTGGAGGAGTGCTGGGTAGGCATATTGTGGGGAGCCCCTCATTAGAATTTCTCTTGTACCTTTCTCATGATTAGACTGGGGTGATGTGTTTTAGGGAGGAAGACACAGCGATGAAGTCCCATGCATCACATATAGAGAGGGAGATACTACCGCAGGACTTACGACTGTTGAGGTGTCATCACTATAAAGTCACTCATCCCCCCTTTCATACTGTCTTCCCAGGAAAGTCTCTACTCACAACCCACCTTCAGGGAGTGGGAGGCATGCTAATCTCCTGAGGAATACTTTTTAAATTTTAATAACAAAGTCTTTTTGTGTGTATGTGTGTATTAGAAACAATTAGTGTGTTAACTCCGCTAATTTTAACTGGATTCTCCAGAAAGCTATACCCAAGACGAAGGCTCCTGGGAGAGCAGTTTTAGAAAGCTTGTGACTTCTGGGAGCAGGAATGGTGAGAGGGGAGTGAAGTGGAGGAGGAAGAGCCAGTACAGGTGTCCATTATGGGTTAGGACTGATGTTCAGGGAGAAAGGGAGAAGCCTCTTTCCATATTGCCCTCTCATGTGACAAAGGATTGTCCTCACTACAAAGGATTGTTCTGAGAGGGCTGGCATGGCATCCCCTGCAGCAGGTCAGAGCCCGCGCTAACTGGTTCTGCAGAAGTGGCACCGAAATGATGCATGTGATTTTGTGGATATTATTACTAAATAGAAAATAAGTAGATTTCTTTTTCCAGTCTCTTTGATAGGGGCAGAAATAGGATATTGGGGTCCAGCTATAATTGTAAGAAATATCAGTCATGCTCTGTTAACCGTATTGTTTTGTTCTGATTAAAGAAAGCACGTTCTAACCTGACTGGGAAGTTGCACCTGGGACCTGGGAGCTCACCGGAAGTTCAGCCCATTATCATGGAAAGATTAACATCCTTATTGCAGAAACCAGAACCACCAGCCCTTTGAAGACCGCCCCCCTCCTGTCTTTGCATACCCACAGGCCTTTGCAAATCTCCATCCTGCACTGTCTGTTAACTGCCCATTTGGCATACGCTTTTGCCTGCTTCCCCATGTAATCTTTGTCCTTCTACCCAACATAAGCAGCTAGTTTATGGGGAGAGGCAGAGCAGATGTTTGTGGATGACCTGCTGCACCTATACCGCCAGCAGGATTGGAATAAACGCTCATATAGGATTCAACCCTGTCTTTGCTTAATTGGCTCAAGTAGTGACAGGCAGCGCTGACCCATTGATCTATACTCACTGCTTCTTGCTGGAAAGTTTGGTTGAATTGGTACTTGCTTATTGTATAGGGGAGTGTTTGTTTGTTTGTTTTCCTGATCCTGGTGGAATAAAAGATAAGGTTTGAGGTCTGGACCCAATTTTATCCTTTCTATCTAATTTTTCAGTTATCCCAATACCACTTATTAAAAATTTCATTTTCAGCCCAGCTGCATGGTTCCGTGGTTGAACATTGGTCGACCTATGAACCAGGAGGTTGTGGTTCGATTCCCGGTCAGGACACATGCCCAGTTTGTGGGCTCGGTCCCCCGAGTGGGGCATGCAGGAGGCAGCAGATCAAGGATTCTCTTGCAGTATTGATGTCTCCCTCCCTTTCTCCCTCCTTTCCTCTCTCTCTCTCCTCTCTCTCTCTCTCTCTCTCTCTCTCTCTCTCTCTCTCTCTCCCCTTTCATCTCTGTAATTAATTTTTTTTTTAATTTAAAAATTCCATTTTCACCCTGGCTGGGTGGTTCAGCTGGGTGGAGCATTATCCCATTCACTGAAGGTTGCGGGTTCGGTTCTGTCCAGGGTACATTACCTAGGTTGCAGGCTCGATCCTCGGTTAGGTTGAGTATGGGAGGCAACCAATCATTCTCTCTCTCTTTCTCTCCTTCCCTCCCTCTTTATCTAAAATTAATAAAAATATATCCTCAGGTGAGGATAATAATAATAATAAAATTTCATTTTCTGGGAGCACCCTTCCAGTTGCTAGGTGAGATGTTGCCCCATTCATGATTTGCTTCATAAAGCCAATTAGATCTTCACAGTCAGTCAATTAAATCCCATTTTCTCCCAGTATTTGAGATGCCATCTTTTATCATATTTAATTAATTTGACCTATTTCTGGATTTTCTATTGTGTTTCATTGGTCTGTGTTTATTCATGTGCCAACATCTCACTTTTAATTAAAGAGGCTCTGTACTATGTTTTAATATTCAGCAGGGCTAATACTGTTATTGTTCTAGTGAGTTGATTTTAAAGAATAGCATTTATGGCCCTGACCAGTTTGGCTCAGTGGATAGAGCGTCGGCCTGTGGACTGAAGGGTCTCAGGTTCGATTCCGGTCAAGGGCATGTACCTTGGTTAAGGGCACATCCCCTATGGGTAAGGTGACCAGACGTCCCACTTTTGGCGGGACAGTCCCGATTTTTAACAATTTGTCCCGCGTCCCGCAACATTTTTACAAAGTCCCGATTTTTGGAAAGAATGCACGACAAGCTAGGGAACGGCAGGAGAACGGGAAGGGAATATACGGTTTTCGGCGGCCATGTGGCTATTTAGCCAGGATATGAGTTTTATATTATCTTTGTTAACTTTATAATGTTAAACTTTAATAATAACAAACAATTGTTGAGAACTGATTATCGAGAACTGCTTATCAAAGTTCGTATTGTTGATCAGTTGTTAGAATTCGA
>PVJC01031348.1:9613-20754 GCA_004026665.1 Murina feae | reverse complement strand
TTTTCTTTTCGTGGTTATTCTGAAATAGTTGTTCACGGCTGCATTTATGGTATTTACCTTATGCTGCCATCTTGCTGTCTCATCGATGTTTCTAACTCTCTATCCTTCTCCCTTGCCCATTTGTTTTTAATACATCAGATATCAAAGGTTGAAGAGACTGTTAATGTTGTATTGGTAAAAGTATGGGCCAAAGCACTGTTGGTGGAAGAGGTATTATTGTTTTGGCAATGTTTCTATATTAAAAGGTTTAAGATATCAAAAATAAAATAAAATAAAAATGAAGAAGCCCAGCTAGCGTGACTCAGTGTTTGAGCATTGTTCTATGAACCAGGAGGTCATGGTCCCACTCCAGTTAGGGCACATGTCTGGGTTGTAGGTTTGATCCCCAGTGTGGGGTATGCAGGAGGCAGCCAATCAATGATTCTCTCTCATCATTGATGTTTCTATCTTCATCTCCCTCTCCATTTCTCTCTGAAATCAACTTTAAAATTTTTTTTAAAGGAGGAGGAGGAGGAGGAGGAGGAAGGAGGGGAAGAGGGAGGGAGGAAGGCGAGGGAGGGGGGGGGAGGGAAGGAAAAAGAAGAAAAACCAAATCCTAGGAAGAGCAGGTATGGTTCAGCTGTAGTACACACACCACTAATCAGTGCAGCCACAGGATGGCACTGCAGCATCATTTATATCAGCCTTTGAGAGACCAACACAAAGCATTTCAAAGTTGGATTTGAAGTTTATGTAATGGAATGTGGAATCATTTGGCAATTATTGTTCAAGCCAAAAACTTTATAAATGAAACATAAATCAACATTTTATTAGAATGAATAGATTCTACTATATTTTTTAATGCTTATTGAGTATTATACTATAGTTTTAAATGCCTTAGAAGAAATTACAGATCATACCATAAATGAAAGCAAAGTTGTAATATGTATCTTTGGGGAAAAAAGATTTCAGAAATCTTCCCTCCCTCAAAAGGGTAAATAAATACATTTCATTAGATTGAATACAAGCTTAAGCTTGGTAACTTCCCTCAACACAAAAAGGATTTTCCATCTGGAAAGAACTCCCATCCAGCCTTGGTCTTCAGGATGTCTTCAACAATACAGTGGGAGGTCAAAACATACCAACCCCTCCCATAGCGCTGCTCCATTTGAGTAAGTGAGCCAAAATAGGATGGGTCGTGAGGGATGAAATTTAGTCTAATGGTGTTGAGAGGCAGTACATGTAGCATTCGCTCTCGCCTCGGCTACACTTAACTAGATGTTGGACATTGAGCAAATTAACCTTTCTGAACTTTAGCTTCTTCACCTATAAGATGAAAGCAATAACAGTACCTTTCTCCAGTTTTTGGCATAAGGATAATATAAGAAAGTGAGATAATATATGAAAGTGCTTAGAATCCTACCTGATAAATGGTAGGCATTAATTCAACAAGTGATGATGATGATGGTGATGGTGATGATGACAGTGTCAACCTCACAAGACTTAAGGCTATAAATGAGCGTCATTATGTACACAAAGCTTTTCACCTAGTACCTAACACATAGTAGGGATTCAATAATAACAAATGGTAGCGATGATGCCTGGATCTTACAGTGACAGGGGTTCATATTCCTCTGGGGTTACACCAACAAAAACCTGAGGATATCATACCTATTTCTTCTTTTGTCTCAAGCTATTATAGAGTTGAACTCTAAAATAGCTAAAGAATCAGGGTCCCTCAGACTGGAGAAGGCACAGATGTGGTTGGTTCCCTACTACTGCCCACCTCCCCCGCCAAGGAATCAACTCACCAGTTGAAGGTTTAGAAATTTCTGGGTGAAAATTATTAATTTCCTTGGAACTTATTTTATTGAAAAAACTAAATGAATTTCATCCCAACTTTCAAATGCCAACTGCCACCATCTATGACTCCAAAATTCTCGCATACACACCCCTTCCCTCCCCCGCGCCCCTACCCCGCACCTCCCCACCTCACTCCCATCCCACAAGACTGGGACCATAGAACTATTCTCCTTCAGTCCTTATTTTGTCAGAGAGAAATTCAAGTTCTATGTGGGGGAGAAGAGATGTCTAGGTAGCGTTTAATAAGAAATTATTTTAAAACAATTATGATATTAAAATTCTCTCAGCATTAGTAAGTACAAACAAGAACAGTTAAATTTTGGCACAGACATCTCTGCCCTTCAAAGAGCTGGCAGACAAATGCTGTAGCAGACCAAACTATGGTGGTTCTGTGAAGCAGTATTTGTTGCTACAGCAAGGGCAACAGGAATATGCAAGTTCTTTTCAGGAAATCAGCTGGAACTAAATGTAGAATCACTGGAATAGTCTCTAGCCAAATTTCCATTATGCATGGGACAGTCTCCCTGCATTTTAATTCGCACTCAAAGAGCTGGCACTGTCTTGTTCAAATCACTGTCAGCAATAGAGCTTTTAAACTCGAGGAACAAAACAGAGAGAAATTTCAAAATTGTTTTCCATTAAGCATGCAAATATCCTTCCTTCCATTTTAAGTGTTATTGACTTTTAAGATACTTGGCTATGTTTGGAGAAAATAAGGAGAAAAAAAAGTATCTATCGTGAGTGTTAGAACATTCAGGGTAAGGTTTTGCATGTGATAAAAAATACAGCAGTAATGTTCGAGATGCCATTTGAATATGGACTCAATGTAAGTATATACTCCCTTCTTGGCCTACATCCTAATGACTGAACAATGAATACAAGGAATAAATAGGTCTCCTAGAGACAAAAGTGCTACCAACATTGTAGGGAAATCAATAGAAACCTCAAGTTAAACCCAGCAGTGAAGACTAGTGAGTAGGAATCTATACTAATAAAAGGGTAATATGGTAATTAGACCGGGCATCTTCCAGACAGCTTCCGGACGTCCTTCCGAACAAAGGCACGGTGGCAGGGACCAAGGCAGAGGCAGTAAGGGGCAATCATGCTGGCAGTGGGGAGCAGTTAGTGGGTAATCATTCTGGCAGGGGGGAGCAGTTAGGGGGCAATCAGGCTGGCAGGCAGAAGTAGTGAGAGGCAATCAGGTCGGCAGGCAGAGGCGATTAGGGGCATCAGGTCGGCAGGCAGAGGTGGTTAGGGGTGATCAGGCAGACAGACAGGTGAGCAGTTAGGAGCCAGCAGTCACAGATTGCGAGAGTCACAGTCCGACTGCTAGTTTAGGCCCAATCCCATTTAGGAGAGGGTGCAACCTGAGCTGAGAGACCACCAAACTCGTTCACAAATTTCATGTGCCGTGCCTCTAGTCTTATTATAAAATGAAGTCTCCTTACCCTCGGGTCATGATTGGAACAGAGTGAAGATGTTCTTTAACCTTAATACACTAACATTCATTCACTCATTCATTCATTCACTAACTAGCATGTGGGTCATAAATCAAGTCCAACCTCTTCAAGCAAAATGAAGTCCAAGCTCCGCAACACAATATAAATAGGGTAGCCGTAGTTTATCATTCAAATCAGGACATGTTTAAGAGTGAAAGCAAGCACTATTAATAATTATTCCAGGACTAGAGATATAAACCAGAACTGTTCTGAGCAAGTCAGAATGGATGATCACCCTACCTAGAGATATAGTTACCAGGTGGATGTTCAGTATCAAGTTGACAACTTTGGTTAATCTGAGAGACCAAGGGATAGCAGAGAATACCTATCAATTTTAAGAATGCTTTTCTTTCATTAATACTTTATTATCTACAATTTTACCTATGATCGTATTAAAGTAAAACTACAAGTAGTAAATCTATAATACATATTCACTAAATTTTGCTATATATATATATATATATATATATATATATACACATATGTATATGTATATGTACATATATATACATATATTTCTCTAAATTTTCTTTGTTTAGCATTCAATGCTAACAAAAGTCTTAAGAAAAATAGGAAATATAGGAGAAGATATTTTGTCAGTAAATTGCATACCTTGGAAGACTGGCCAATAATCATCAGTTTTCTGCAAATGGTGTAAATGTAAATAGTACCTAAATGGAGAAAAAAATCATTAACATGGTTTACAGTCAAATTATGAAAACTTTATATGCTAATTCCTGTGGCTTAAGTCTGTAGTTCTAAAAAATAAGCAATCTCATGAGAAAGTTGGATAATGGTTAGAGAGTTATAATCGTTATAATTTGTTTTGTATCCAAATCATTAAAAGACCATACTTTAAATAGGCTGATGCAGGAATCTTTAGCCTCATTATAAAAGCAGTTTAAGTTTTGAAATATACTGAACAAAAGAATATTTTTAGTAGCATAATTTATGTACCCTGTGGTTTTAGTAACTCATATAAAATGTTATTGATCCCCATGGTTTCCTTATGGTTGAAAAACTGAAGATTTATTTCTAAATAAGATTAAAATACATATTTAATCAGCATGGCATAATACTCAACATGAAGGAAACCCATAATAATTTTAAAATCATAACACGTAATAAGTTGCATTATATTCATTCTCACTCTCATATAACATTTATCCTATTATTAAGGAATGGCCTTTGAGCACTCTAATAAAAAAGAGTATTTTCAACTCCTATTTAACATCATTCAAGTATGCCTTTTTATCAAATCATTAATTAAATGAGGATAGAAGGCTGGTCACAGGGTTGAGGGGAGGAGGAAAGCATAAATCTCTACATATTCAAGAACATTATCATGCTATAAACATAACCAAAGGTGGAAACATGCTTTAAAAAGGCATATAATTATTGCTGGAAGCCAATTCTAGCATGTCATAATTTCAAGAATTTCATCAAAAGTTTGATGGAATTTGGGGACTCAACAAGGGCTGAGTCACATATGTTGTCACCTGTTGGGAATGGCTGATGGCATTTCCCCAAACCTGAAAAGGGATGATTGCTTGGCTGCCAGACAGCTCAGGGCATTTCAATCTACATGTTATTGCCTCCTACTGGCCAAGCACCTGAATAGCCGTAGGCTAATTCATTCTGACAATGGACTCTATATGAAACCCTGACCCTTAGAAGTGTATATCTCTGCCTCGCCTCAGGACAAATTTTGCTAATAAAAAGCATGGAGTCCTGAGACAAGGGGATCTTAGATATTAGTTTCCTTTAAACGAGGCTCCTCCAACCCCCAAATACCTTTCAAAATTATGCTTCGTCTGTGGACTCCTATTTAATCTACCCACAGTCTTCTCCAGATTTCCTGAACCCTTCCTAATGCTAGAACAAGAACCTCAGCAATTATAATACAAGTGGTCTATATATTTCCTATAAAATATCAGATCTAAAATTCATAACCGTCAAAATTCAACAATTATAAATCCCATGTTCACATTTAAACTTTAAGCTTCTGAGGAAACAGCATCTGCTCCAAGACACACGTCGCTTGATTAAAACATGCCTGTAAGCATAAATATTAATTACATAAATCAGTGACAAAAATATTGAATAAAATCTTAAACATATATAGCACCATACACTTCAGTCCTCAACATCCAAAGACTCAGCATTCTTAGTGTGACTGCTCCCAGAACATGGAGCTATTTATTCCATGTGAGGTCCACCTGGGAAGAAACCATTTGGTTAATAACAGCTCAAGTCCAACATTCTTTTTTTTAAATATGTTTTTATTGATTTTTAGAGAGAGAGGAAGGGAGAAGGAGAGATAGAAACATCAATGAGAGAGAAACATCATTAATCGGCTGCCTCCTGCACGCACCCTCACTGGGGATTAAGCCTGTAACCTAGGCATATGCCCTGACGAGGAATCGAACCCACCACCTCTTGGTTCCTGGGTTGGATGCTCAACCACTGAGCCATGCCGGCTGGGCAAGCCCAGCATTCTTATCTCAAGTTGGTTTTGTACACCTCTGTTTTTAATCTTAAAAATTAAACTATATAACTGCGTTTCTTTGTTTTTTAAAAAAAAAGTCACCAAGGAAGGATATGCACAGGAAATGCATGCCTCTCCACAAAACCATGTGATTCAGGTGTAAGCTAGGAGCTTGTATAAACAAGTTAGTGACAGGACCTGGGGAATTTCAGGAGGCCCGGGGAGACTGCCCTCAAGAATGACAAGGGCCCTCTGTATTTGAAAAATGTGCCTTTAACCTTGGCAGCCCTTGTGCATCCTGACCAGAACTGATCCCTTCTTTGATGGTGCATGATCTTGGTGAGGTTCACAAATTCCCACTGCAGAAACATGATTGAGCGAGAGCTGGTATAGAATGGAACACAGACTGATTCTTTACACCCTCAGGATATCTCTGGAAGTTTGTTTTGTTTTGACCAAATCCCTAATATGAATTTTTTGTCTTGTCATGTGATTGCTTTTCATCAAAGGTGGCCATCACCAAAATAATCTATTTGAGGTTTAAATTAGTTGGGTTCAGGGTGAGAAGTAAGGTGTTATAGAATACTCATACAGCCAGTTAAATTTTATGAAAGAACCAACATTGGTTACATATCTTAAGAAACCAAGGCTGTCTATACATATAATAATCAGTTTAAAATAAAGAGAATGAGTGTTCAGTTTTAACTGGAAAAATTAAATGTATTTTGACAAATTGATTTATCAATTTATTTTTGATTACTGACTTAAAATCCAAAGTATTGAAACTACAAAATCTGTGTATCTGCTAATCCTCTAATTAGAATGCCTTTTCCCCCAAATATTCAGATGTTTCATTCAGGTCTTTGCTCAAATATCATCTCACTGGGGCCTTCCCTGACCATTCTATTTAGAATTGCAGCCTAACCCAATCAGTGTGGCTCAATGGTTGAGCATAGAACCCTGAACCAGAAAGTCAAGATTCAATTTCCAATCAGGTCACATGCCTGGGTTGAGGCTCAATCCCCAGTAGGAGGCGTGCAGGAGGCAGCCAATCAATGTTTCTCATCATTGATGTTTCTCTCTCTCCTTCTTTCCTCTCTCTGAAATCAATTTTTTTTTTTAAGTTAAAATTGCAGTCTAGTCCCATTCCAGGTCTGACTCTCCCGATCCCTTCTTCAGCTTTATTTTTCTCCATAGCACAATCTGCCATGACCACTTTGCTTTGTTTGTTCATAGTCTCCCTGAAGCAGAATGCAACCATGAGAATAGGGTTTTCATCGGTTGCCCACTCTTGTGTCCCTAGAACCTAGAACAATGTCTGGCAATAAGTTTTGGATGAATTAATTAAAACAGGGACTGGATTAGTAAAAAGCTCTGCCTATTTCCCTCAACCCAGCAAACCCACACCTGGGCATACATCCCAGATAACTCTCACACAGGTCTATAAAAGGACATGTTCAAGGATATTCATTGCACAATTATGTGTGTCGCTATAGAGGTAGAGCAATCCAGGTTCTGTATTTAGGAGTCTATGGATATCAAGAATACAAGTCTGTACGTTGAGTCAATGAACTAGATCTATCAATACACAGGAACCAGGCTAGTCTAAAACCATAATATTGAGCAGAAAAATATTTAAGAAAAAGAATAATCTAGAGCACGATACCACCTGTGTAAAGAAAAAGCACACACAGCCACTGGTGTGGCTCAGTGGTTGAGCACAGACCTATGAACCAGGAAGTCATGGTTCAATTCCCAGTCAGGGCACATGCCCAGATTGCAGGCTTGATCCCAGTAGGGGGCAGGCAGGAGGCAGCCGATGGATGATTCTCTCTCATCAATATTTCTCTCTCTCCCTCTCCCTTCCTCTCTGAAATCAATACAAATATTTTTTTTTAAAAAAAGGAAAGAAAAAGCACATACCAATAAAAGGATGTAGAAGATACAGAAATCATTTACTCTTTTTTTTTTCTTAAATATACTGGATATATTTGTGTGTGCTCTTAAAAGGACAGCACCCAGAGACTATATCATTTCACCACTAAAGCAAGACCTAAAGCTTTAGACCCAGACTATGGGCCTGTCATGCTTCTTAAGCACAGAACCTTGGCTCCTGCTCAGTCCCTATGACCGACTCAGGTGGTCACGACCTATGACCGACTCAGGTGGACAGATGGCAGCAGCTACTCTGGGGAACAAATCCTCTTGAGGATGACCAAGTACAAAAGCTTGACAATCACTGAATTTAAAACTTTCTTCCAAAGTCAGCCTCACTCTGGCAGCAAATGTAATTTTCAATCAAATTGCCAAAAAATTATTTGGGGAGGGTGAAGAAGGAAAAGGCTAGGAAATGTACTTCAATTGCCATAGATGAGCTAAAATCCAATGTTCTCTTTCAAGTTAGTTTGCCCTGCTCTTATGCACAGAGAACACACTGTATTATTTTCCCTTTGAGAATATATTATCCAGAGAACAACTTTTAATTGTAACTTTAAAAAGAAACTAAAAATTAAATTGTAACTCTTTAAAGAGAAAAATAGATGCTACTTTAATATATACCAGGTGTACCAGTTAATAATGGGGATTTTGTAATCAAAGAAAACATGATAATTTCAAGAAAAATATCAAATGTGCTTTATTCAAAGTAATGTCCATAGCTAACTACACATTTTCACCATCTTTAAGTTAATTTGTGGATACCATCCCAATAGAACTTTTATTGTTTTGAGGCAAACCATTCAGAGATCCAATTTTCCACTTCTACGTATATTTTGAAGTGCTGCTCAGAAAGTGCGTGTGCTATCAATCAGAACAAGTGGTAATCTGAAGGAGCAAGGTCTGGTGAATAAGGTGGGTGGGTTAATACTTCCCAAGCAAGATCTTTTAACATGTCTTTAACTGGTTTTGAAGTGTATGATTATGTGTAATCATGAAGCAAAATTACTTTGCTGTGTCTTGTGGCCCATTCTGGTCATTTTACAATCAAAGAATGGTTGAAACTGATTATTTGTTGTCGGCAGCAATCAGTATTAACAATTTCACCAGGTTTTAGAAGTTCATAATATATCACGCCTTCCTGATCCCACCAAATGCAGAGCACTGTCTTCCTTCCGAAGCGATTTGGCCTTGCAGTCTATGTTGATGGTTGACCTGGATCAACTCATGTTTTTGTGTGTTTGGGATTCTCAAAATAAATCCACTTTTCATCGCCAGTCACAATTCAATGCAAAAAAGACTTTCTTTCGTGCCATTGAAGCAACATTTTACTATGACTTCAGTTTTCCATTTATCTTCTGTTCAGTTGATATAGCACTATTTTCCTTCCTTTAAAATCTTTCCCATTGTTTGTAAACAATCAAGAAATTGTTTGCTGAGCAACATTTAATATTCCTGCAAATTGTTTTTGAGTTTACACGCATCTTCAACCAATAAAGCTTGTAATTGTTGGTCTTCAAACTTTTTCAGTTGACCTGGACATGCTTTGTCTTTCGCATAGAAATCATCACTTTTAAAGCGTTTAAACCAGCGTTCACAAGTATCTTGAGATGGAGCATATTCAACATAAGCTTCCCGAAGTATACGATAACTTTCAGCAGCACTTTTTTTCAAAATAAAGTAATGAATTAAAACTTCCTGCAAATGCTCTTTTTTTGGCATGAAATTTGATATTTTTAAGCGTAAAAATATCTATGATGTTTAACACCTTCACAAAATTTGACATACGAAGTTTGGAAGCTTGCTGTCAATACAACAAAATAGAATACATATTAAATCGCATATATATCAACATATGTGTAACTCCATCTATTGAAAAAAATTCACATTATTAATCAGTACACCTGATTATTTATATATATACTAGGGGCCCGGTGCACAAAAATTTGTGCACTCGGCGAGGGGAGGAGGGGGTCCCTCATCCTGGCCTGTGCCCTCTCACAGTCTGGGACCCCTGGGAGGGGGGGAATGTCCATCTGCTGGCATGCATGGCCAGCCTGGGTGAGGGGCTCAGGGCTGTTTTCAGGCTGGCCACATTCCCCTCAGGGTTCGTGCACTGGGGGGTGGGATGGCTGGTGAGTGCAGGCGTGGACGTTTCCAACTGGGTGGCCTACCATCGCACATACCTGGTGGGCCTCCACCGCTGAGGGGACACACTTGGTGCAGAGCTGGGTGGCAGGCCAGGGGGTGGACGCTGATGCATGGTCCCTTGGGGGGGCCCTGCTGCTGAGCGAACACACCGGGGGTGGAGCCAGGCACACGCTCGCACACATCCCATGGAGGCCCCCAGGGTGGAGCCAGGTGGCTGGACCTGTGGCAAACACTCTGCAACTGGGCGGAGGATGCTCGGGCATGACCCCGAGCAGGTACCCCCCTCAAGCCCCCGCCACTGAGCCTCTGAGGTCATGTGGGCCCAATTGCTCTATTCCCAGGCCTCTCAGGGATGGGCTGCCGGCTCCCGGCCTTGCAGCTGCTCACCACCATCTGGAACCACCGCGGGAACAATTGCTCTATTGCCAGGCCCAGCGGCAGGGCCGGCGGGCTCCCACCTGAGGCCGCCCAGAACCAACCACTGGCGCAATCTCTCTATTCCGAGCCCCATCTCTCTATTGCCAGCCCTGGCTACAGAACCGGGGGCCTGGATGGCCTCCTGGCCCTGCATCCGCCCGCCACTGCCCCAAACCAACCGCCGGAGCACGCAAGGGCGTGCTTGCCTGCACCAGCGTGATGGCTCCATTGCCAGCCCGGGCCTCCACCATCTTGGCTGGGCTAATTTGCATACCATTGTTCTGATTGGCTGTTGGGCATCCCAAAGAAACGGTCAATTTTAATATTACGCTTTTATTAGTTGGGATATGTATATATATATATAAAATTTTAGAGGCCCGGTGCACAAAATTGTAGCACAGGTAAGGTCCCTAGGCCTGGCTAGGAATTATGGCCGATTGGAGCCTTCCAGCTTCTAAGCTGGGGCCTTCCTTCATTCTGTGCCACCCCCTGGTGTTCAACACATGTCATAGTGAACAATCGAACTCCTGGTCTCCCAGTCAAACTCTGGAGGGGAAAATGTGCATATTAGGCATATCCTAATAAAAGAGTAATATGCAAATTGACCATCACAAGATGGCTGCTCCCATGGTCAAAGATGGCCGCCACCAGATGGCCAACAAGGGAGGGCAGTTGGGAGGGACCCAGGCCTGCAGAGGAGGATAGTTGGAGGGACCAGGCTGGCAGAGGAGGGCAGTTGGGGGGGGACCCAGGCCTGCAGGGGAGGACAGTTGGGGGGGGACCCAGGCCTGTAGGGGAGGGCAGTTGGG
>PVJC01031347.1:0-20531 GCA_004026665.1 Murina feae | reverse complement strand
CCATGTGTGGACCTGGCCCCTCTCCCGTGTGTGGACCTGGCCCCTCTCCCTCTGTGGACCTGGCCCCTCTCCCGCATGGACCTGGCCCCTCTCACGTGTGCAGACCTGCCTTCTATCCTGTGTGTGGCACGTGGCACTTGACTCTGTGCTTTGCAGGCTGACCAGGCCGAGGGCAGGGGCACGGGGGCCTTCACCAGAAGTATGAAGGCCGCACTGAGGGCTCAGAAGCCAGCGCCAGGGTCCAAATATTTGGATCCTGGCTCTGCCACTTACAACGCTGTCACCTTGGGCCAGTCAGCTGTGCCTCTGTCCCCACAGTGAAGCAACGTTAGCTACCGTTTCTCCTGAGAAGCCAGTAAGCAACTCGTGGGCAGCCATGAGGCAGGGGCTGCAGCATTCTCCCTGCAGAGCAGACGGCTCCTGCAGACACGGCACCCACGACGCCAAGGCACTCAGCACGCAGGGCTCACAGCGGGGAACTCTCTGCTCATCTCCTCGGACCTCACACACTGCAGGCGGCATGGCCAGCCCTGGTGCTCAAGGACAGCTGGCCTCAGAGCTTGCGTCCTCTCTCACACTACCCCAAACTCCCAACCCGGGAAGCCCTGTGCCCCGAGAGACTCCGGGACCCCTCAACGGCGCTCCTTAGCCCTCATGCAGCAGCCATGCATTCTGGCCAGAGTCACAGGATAATGTGCTCCTGGGACCACCGCCACCGAGCCACGCGCCACCTGTCCAGGAGCCAGCAGGCCCAGCTCCCGTCCTACCACGAGAACCTCTGTGGCTTTGGGGGGCACACCCACACTCTGGGCCTGTTTCCCGGGGTGTAGGGTAAGCTGGACTAGAGGTACCGGGGGATGCCTTCCCCCTGAAACATTTCAATCCCAGGATGAAGTTCAGCAAAACTTATCCTGCAAGACACCGAAGTGAGGGGATCAGGGACACATTCTCAGGGAGAGGCCCGGTGCTACTTCTGTTCTACTGCCACCAGGACCAGCCCTGAGGGGGGCACCTCACAGCTCACCACAAAGACTGCTATCCCCGCCACCGTCCCCTGGAACCGGCCTGGAGGGGGGGCGGGCACCTCACAGCTCACCACACAGACCGCTGTCCCCGCCACCGTCCCGCTTCTGCTGCAGGGGTGCCCGGCTCTGCTCCACCTCCTGACAGACATAAATGGTCATCTTCGGCCTCACGTTCCTGGCAGGAAGAAAGGTAATAAATAGCAGGTGTGGGAGACCAAACTCTGTTGTTGCAGACTGTTCCAGAACACAGGGTGATCCAGCCGCAGGAAGGACTCGGAGAGAAAGGAAGAAGGCTGTGGGGTGCAGAATCCTTTCCTGGTGGGGGTGGAGCAGAATCCCAGCCAGGCTGCCCTGCTGAGGGGCTCTGCCCAGAAAATGAACCTCCAGAACGAGGCATTTCGCAGGGTCACAAGAGCAAACACTTCCTCGGGCTGACCCTGCACCAGGACCATTCTAGAATGTTACATGCATAACGTGTTCCATCCTCACACCGCCTATGAGGGATCCAGGACCACCATCCCCATCCTCCTGATGAGGAAACAGGCTCACGGGGGTCAGGGCCTTCACCCAGTTGCAAAGTTCCTGAGGGCAGATCTGGGTTCAAACCCAGACTCTCACTCTACTACCCACGTGCAGACACTGGAATTTAAATTCATTAGTTAAAGCGTCAACCTCCATTTGTCAGCCACGGTGGCCTGATCAAGGGCTCCACGGCAAGGCCAGGCTGCCGGCCTGAACAGTGAGCCAGAGCGCTGCCATGGCGCAGGCAGTGCCCCAGGACCAGCCCCGCTCCAGTCCCCCCAGAAACCACTCGCAGGCTGAGCAGCCTGCCCGGCCCAGGTCCCTCCGGGAGGAGGCAGCCTGAACGCAGGCATCTGACGACCTGGGGCCAAACTGGGAGGAGGGGCCTTGCAGCCGGGTGTGCTGCAGCGGCTGCCCTCAGCCTTCGCTCTGGGTTCCCACGCAGCCTGCGCAGCCCCCGCCCCTCAACCTCCACTGCATCTCCTCCTACACTTGCCCCAAGGCCGTGTCGGCTTCCTGCCCGCCCTGCCTCTAGCTGGACACTGACACCCACCTGCCTTTGATGGCGTTGAAGAGCCGGATCCCATCTGCGGGGCCACAGATCTGCACCAGGTCATCTCGAGACATCTTCAGCAAGTCAGCACCTACGCAGGCACGTGGGGCTGCCCGTTACATGGGACACAGAAAGGCTCCATCCCCAAACCCTGCAGGCCCTGCACTGGGGCAGAGGGCAGGCAGCCAGCCTCATCCTCACGGGCACCAGACGTTCCACGGAGAGAGAAGCAGCAGAGCCAAACAACATCAGATTGCGGCCCCGAAGATGTCAGAACCTACACGACATGCTCACAAGATGCCGCAGGACAGGTGTTTACAGAAGCTGACCCCCCCCACCCCCCACCCCCCACGAGTCCTCTGTATTCTCAGCTTGTGATGCATGTGTATCTCTAAGGGGACGGGGCATGGATTCCATGTACACTTGTCTGCAGGCAGAATATGTGCTCATGGCTGCAGCCATTCCATACGCACCGTGCAGCCAGCACACACATGGGGCAGAGCGGGCACAGCATCCCACAGCCCTCGCGCCAGCACTGCCCCGGCTCTGGGAACCCTGGTCCTGACTTCTTACAGTTACTATGATGTTGTGGGTACAATTCTGCAGGCACAACAGCTCCCTTCCCACCCTGCCAGTGGGGCTCGGGTGAATGTCGTCCCATGCACCGAAAGGTCGCTGGTTTGATTCCCAGTCAGGGCACATACCCAGGTTGTGGGTTAGATTCCTGGTTGGGGTGCACACAGAGGCAACCAATTGATGTTTTTCTCTCTCTCCTTCTCCCTTCTTCTCTCTCTAAAATCAATAAAAAGATATATTTTTAAAAGAAACCCGAAGTCCTTCCAGTGCCCCAACAGGGCCCTCAGCACCTCTCTCCCCACTCCTCTCCCCCGTCCCCTCAGCCCCACTCAGCTGGATCCCTGCTGCATGGCCACACCAGGCAGGTGTCTCCTGGCAGCCCTGGCACTTTCCCTCCGGTTGGAATGCTTGCCCCACCCCCTCCCCACGACCCATGGGGCTCGCTCTCTTGCGTCGATTTAGCCTTTACTCAAGACACCTTCTCAGTAAGGCCTACGCTGACCACCCCACTCAAGACCACAGGCCAGGCAGGTCCCTCCTCTGAGCCTTCCATCGCAGATGGGTCACAACTCTGAAAGCCTGGTTTATGAGTCCGCGCTGACTCCGTGGGGACGGGGTCCCTGTCAGGCCCTCTTCACACGCCCCCCTTCCCATCCTGACAAAGGCTGAGCTGGAAAACAACCAGGGGCTTTCTTCCCATTGCCACAGGGGTCCTAGAGAGCCACTCTTCTCCTCGGCCCTGGCCCTGGACTGACCCTGCTCCTGTCCCTGTCCCTCTGGACTCCCTCTGCTTGGTGGAAGGCTCACGCTCAGTTTACCCTTGCACCCATAGCTCCTAGCTCTGGCTTCCGCCTGATGAATCATCAGTAAGGCTTCAAACACTTTTTAAAGAGATAGAAGAGCTTTCTTCCTTCTCACCTGGGGCTTCGCGCCCCCTTCCGGGGGGCACCATGTGACGAGCAGCGTTTGGTGGGAGAGCTATCAGGGAGGCTTATCACATGTACACGGGCCTGCCTGGCTCAGGGGCCAACCTAGGCAGACAGGAGCTCCCCGGCAGGTGTGGTGGATGCTGATAAGGTGCCAGGTGACCCTCCCTTAGAGCCACACTCGACTGGGAGCTTCTAGGGCAGGACCCCGACACTCAGCACTTGGCCCAGGTCAGCAAGTGTGAGTGAGTGGCCCACACCTCTCTGGGTCCCCAGGACAAACCACAGCCCCCTGGCACCGAGGGCACCTCCCGGGAGGTAACTGGCCTTGCTATGCATTTCCAAGGTGCCCATTTGTCCAGGGCCACTCACCTGAGAAGCTGGCGAAGAGCCGGCAGAACTGTGAGAACCTGTGGCGGTGCAGCCACTGCTGGGCGTCCTGGATGGAGGCGGACGGGAGCAGGTGCTGCGGGAGAGGGGGGCCTTGACATGACAGCCCAGGGCCCAGAGACAGGCTGCAGGACCAGGATGCCATGGGGCCGTGGGGACAGGATGGGCAAGGCCCAGAGACAAGATACGCAGGGCGCACACACTTACGTCACTGCCCATGGGCAGGGTCTCCAGCGGGTGGGAGTGGGGCGGTGAGCTGTTGCTGCAAAGGAAGCGACAGGCATGAGCGCGAGGCCTGGGGGCTGGTGCAGGTCTTCACCTGTCTCTGCTCCTCTCCCCTCGGCTCGGAGGCTGTTTCTATTTATTTTTTAATGTATTTTTGTTTTATTGATTTTAGAGCGAGAGGTAAGGAGAGGGGGCGAGAGAGAAGCATCAGTGATGAGAGAGAAGCATTGACCGGCGGCCTCCTGCACACCCCACGGAGACTGAGCGCACAACCAGGCAAGTGCCCTGACCAGGAATTGAACGGGACCTCCCAGTGCAGGGACCAAGGCTTAATCGCCGAGCCACGCTGGCCAGGGCTCAGAGGCTTGAGAATCGCCAGAGTCCGAGGAAGGAGGGCAGGAACCCGTCCAACTCTTCCAAACCCCTGATCAGCTCTTTGGTGTGGACAGAGGAGCCACACTCTCCCGGCCAGCAGCGGCCCCTCCGCCCGGGCTCTGGGTTCTTTTGGTCAGAATTCCCTCCCACTCGGAGTTCCCAGCCCCAGGCCCAGGAGGGGCAGCGGGTCTGGAGGCCCAGGCAGCGTCCAGTGACTCGGTGCCAGGCAGAGCGCCAGACGAGGGGCAGCAACACTGAGCTCTGTGGCAAGGGGAGAGGGCGGGGGAAGCCTCGGGGTCACTGGGCAGTGGACACGCACCCTAGTTGGGCATCATCCATGAAGAAAACATTCTCATGGCTCTTCCCATGGGGAGGCCTGACCACTGCCCTTCCTCGGGGGCGCGCACCTGAGCGCCTGGGGTACACACTGAGAGGAAGATGGACTTCAAGATGACCCTTCCCCCTGGACAGTGGTGATGGCACAACCGAATTCACTTCATGTCACTGGACTGCACACTTGAGATGCTACAGCGGACGCTTTCACATCACGTCTATTTCCCCACAAGAACCAAGGGCCCGCAGGGTGGTCCTGAGCAGTCCCCGCACAGCTGCCCCTCAGGGCCGAGGAACGCCAGGCATTTGGCACACATTCCACTGGGCTCACCGCGGGAGACCGAGGCTGAGGGGGCAGAGGGACTTGGCCCCGGAAGGTGAAGAACTGAGCTGGGTCTGCCTAGCGGGATCCACATACACACGCCTCCTGTCATGCACCTCTCGGGAGGGCTCCCCGCCAGCAAATCAGCGCATGGCTGCTTTCCGTCCGCCACGCTGTCTGTCTGCCAACACGGGCTTCAAGGAGCCTGCACACTCACTTGATAAACCCGCCGGCATTTTCCCGGCCCCCTCCCACCTCCACCAACAGGACACGCAGAGGCACCACGGGCGGTGTGGGCCCGGTGCCGCGTGGCCTGGGACGGGCGGGACAGCTGCCCACCAGCCCTGCATTCCTGTCACCTGGGAGTCAGCAGGACTGGGTGCCAGAGCTGGGTGACCAGCAGGGAGGCCTCAGCCGCAGGATAAGCCCCACAACCAGGAAGAGAGACCCCCAAGCTGCCAGCGCCAGCAAATGTGCGCAGGGCTGCAGACCAAGGAGGCCCTCGCAGCCACGGGCCACCTCCCGACAAGCGCCAGCGCCCAGCAGACCAGCCCCTGCCTGCACTGGAGGAGGGGGCAGGGTGGGCGCTGGGCAGCCGCCAACGTTCAGAGAAGCTGTCCAAGCACAAAAAGCTGGGCAAGCACCACACATGTTGTGGATGCAACCCCGTCAGCCACCCTGACACCCACATCAAGGCCAGGCTACAGGAGAGAAGACGCCAAGAGGAAGGGCAGGACAAGAACCGCATCCCTCCGGGGGCGGGGGAGACACACATACCCTTCGCCGAGGCCGAAGCTGTTTGGAGAGCCGTTGTAGCTTGGGGACGGGGCGCTGTTCACCTGGTAGGCCACGTCGGGCCACGGAGAGCACTGCGGGGAGAGAGCGCAGGCAGCGGTGACTGCGGAGGGGCTCCAGGAGGGGCCAGACCTGCCGGGGCTGGCCCAGTGCCTGGGGCTGCGCCGAGCAAGCATCCACCGAAGTCAACGGACGAATCCACGGGCCCTTCAGCACCCAGCTGCATTCACCCTGTGGCCGCGTGAGCCAGGACAGGAGGCTCACTCCCACCCCAAAGATCGAATACAGCAGCAGAGACCAGATGCTCAGCAGGTCATCCCGGAGCAAGCAACATGGACACGTGTCTCTGGGAGCTTTCTAATCGTCAAACCAAACAGGGACACACCATCGGACACGTGACTGCTGGGCCCACAAGAGAGGAAAACAAAAGTGGGCGACTGCCCACAGCAGGGCCCAGGGCAGACAGATGGGTGCAAAGGCAGGAAGCAGGGAGCTCTGGACCAGACAACTCCCACACAAGAAACGGCTGGGAAGCCCGGCATCACACCGCAGCGTGTGAAAACCACCTGCTGATGGGCCTTCGCGTCCACCGGGAGCAGCCTCGTCAGCTCAGTCCTGAGGGCGTAGGGCACGCAGGCGCCCTGCACCAGCCCAGGGAGACACAGCAGCACCAGACACACCTGCGACCTCAAGGAACTTGTGCAAAAGCCACAGGCGAGCACATGGAGGGTTCCAGAGGAAGCAGACACACGGGGCTGGCCTGCCGGGAAGCCAGGGGATGGCTCACCTGCCTTCCCCGTGACGACCCGTCTTTGGAGAGGCCAGTGTAAAGCGTTCCTAAGACTCACTGTCACCCACCGCAAGGGCTGGTGAACCTTTGCCTCTGCTCTCGGTGTGGCTGGATCTGCTGGTGTAAACCTCAGAGGAACAAACTGATGAGAGATACAAAGGAGCCATCGCCTTACAAGGTCACAGCCAGCGGAGCGCTTCGCCGACCACACCACACTGTGCAGAGCTTGGGAAGATGCATAAAACACTGGCTGGCTTGTCCGCACGAGAAAGCCACAGGAGCGCGGGGTGCAGAGGCCGAACGAGGCTCAGCCCGGAGGCCGAGGAGAGCAGCAGCACAGGCGGAACTCAGCCTGGGAACCACCGGGCCTGAGCTGGCTCTGCAGTGCAGGCTAGGGCTGCTTCGTGCGCCAGTAGGGGGTGCAAGGTGCGGGGAGGCAGTGGCCGCCATTACCCTCAGATAAATGCCAGCACACATCTGTCTCTGCCATTAAATTAACTTCCATGCTGTCTCATTATAGATAGTCTTCTGCATGTGGCTTACTACACGCACACACATGAACACCCACACATACATCCACAGGCAGCTCGTTGGTCAGGACCAGGCCAGTCCTCAGAGACACTCTGCCTGGGTCTCACTCTTAACACAGCCTTAACCCCGTCATGGCCACTGCTGGGCCTTACACATCTGTGGGGCCTTCTGAATAGGTCAGTGGACAAACACCTCCTAGTGAGTGGCCGGACTGTAGGACATAGCAGGGGCCCGCTGCTTAAAAGCAACCATGGAGCCTGGTACTAAGAGAGGTGACACCAGCAGTGACCTGTGACCGGAGCAAAGGGCCTGTGACAGTGAGCATCTCAGAAGTGCCCTGGCCAGAGGATGGTGGGGCAGGCAGGTGTCGGCATCAGGGTAGAGGAAATGCTTTCTGCAGGGCCGCGGTGGCTCAGTGTTGAACCAAGAGGTCACGGTTCGACTCCCGGTCAGGGCACATGCCTGGGTTGGGGGCTCGATCCCCAGTGTGGGGTGTGCAGGAGGCAGCCGATCAGCGATTCTCTGTCATCACTGATGCTTCTCTCTCTTTCTCCCTCTCCCTTCCTCTCTGAAATCAATAAGAAGTATATTTTTTTAAAGAAGAGAAAATACATTCTGATATCTACTCAAACCCCAAAACAGCAAGGGTTCTCACCCTCTGAGCCAGCAATGCTGCTCCGAAAACAGAAGCTGCAGACATTCTCCCCACTGAGGACGCCTCGTGCACCAGGCTCACGGCACCTGCCTGAAGAGGCTAGAGCCGGAAACCACGTCCACCACCAACAAAGGCAACAAGGCGCGTGAAGACCTAGAAAGCTCTCCATGAACAGACAGGGGGCAGACTCCAAGATACACTATTAGGTTTTTTAAAAAAGCAAGCTGCAGACCAGGCTGCCTGTGTGCGCTGCTGGTGTAAATAGTGTAAGGACTGCAGTCCCTGGCAGAGCAAGCCGGCCCGATTCAGAGCTGCTGGCTGCCCTGGGGCGAGGACTGCGAGGCTGAGCAGGTGGGAGAGACCTCTTCTAATGTATATTCTCTTACAGCTTTTGAATCGGGGACCTATTACCTATTTTTGAAGAGTAATGCCCTGAATTTTGAAAAGTGCAGACAACCACAAGTTATTTCTGGAATGCCTTCCTGGCCATGGGGCCTTGTCAGAGGAATACAGCTCCAAACCCAAGAGCACACCACCACTACCAGGCTCTCAAAACAGCACTCCCAGAGCTGGGGACCCCCCTACCCCCAGACTAGCCTATAGCGCCAGGCCGCTCTCCCGGCATCCGCCACTCACCTCGCTGAGAATGGTGGTTTCATAGGACGGCTGGTACTTCTCCTTCTCCTGAGCGGTTCTCTTCTCCATCTTCTCCCGGTCGGTCTTTTGTTTCCGGTCTGCTCCCTTCGGCTACAAAGGCAGAGCACAGGGGTCTGATTAGCCCAAAGCAGGCAGAGATGGCGACCGTGGAGGACCCAGGGCTGGGCGGTGGCCACAAAGCCTGCAAGAGCCCAGGCAGGATCTTGTGGACGGACCAGACAGCGTCTCTCACTTCCCTGACATCAAGCACAAGCCCTCCTGCCCGGAGCCCTGCCCACTCCAGGGAACTCAGCTCAGGTCCTGCTGCCGGGCTGCAGGCTGCTGGGGGGGAAATGCCGGGGAAGATCTTCACCTCGGTCACCGCTTACAGAAAGGAACCCCAAGAGCCATGCAACCCCAATGCACTCCCTGGCTTAGCGTGAACGGGGAGCGAGGAGAGCTGGGGGTTGCCGGTCGGGGTTTGGGCCACGCTTACAAGCTGTGAGCTCCCAGACATGAAGGCCTCCAGGTCCCCAACGCCAGGACTCCTGCCATTCGAGGCTCACATGTCACAAGGTCTCCACCCTATCTGGGTGCCTGTGAGCTAGAGGGACGTGAGGTGTCCCGACCTCACAGGTACTCTCATTCCCTCATTTACAGGGAGGAACCAAGCGCAGACCAGGTTAAAATTCAGATGTGAGAGCAGGGATGCAGCAGCTAGCCAGCACTAGCAGGCTGCTGAGGGAACTGCTGGGCTCTCGCGTCCTACGGTTCACAGTGGGGTTAGCGAGTTCCGACCTCAAGACACCCAGCAGCCAGCAGGCCACACAGTCAGTGACCAAAACGCACTCTCCAGCTCAATGGCGTCTTCGAGGATTTTCATCCTCCGGCACCTTCCTCAGGCACAGCTTTTAGCTCTCAGCTCGAGGGATTTTAGGAAACAGTGCTCAGAGCAATGCCCACGCCGGACAGAGGCGGGTTTGTAGGGGGTCGTATGGGGACATAAGGACAGGTCCAGTGTTCAGTGGGAGAGCAGGCATGTGGCCGCCAAGCCCCCATCACCTGCTCCGCCCCAGGCCCTGTTCCTGAGAAGATGCCCAGAAGACAGATGTGCCTGCGTGTGGGACACACTCAGCCTGGTGACACCACAGGGCGCTGCTGGTCAGAGGGGCCCGGTCTTCCCTTGCAAAGGCCCCGATACCCAGGGCAGGCCTCCAGAAGCCAGTGCTTCCCAGGGACTGGGGCAACCTGACACGGGCAAACACCTGTTTGAACCTCCTCTGTGAGTAGCATGGACGGATGGGTGCTGTGCCTTCTCAGAGCAGGAGGTGCCAACCTTTCTCGGGTCACCCAGACACAGCAGCAGCAGGGCTGGCCCAGTTCCCCAAGCACCCGGTGAGCGGTCAAGGAGATTGGAGGGCCCTCACTGCTAAGCTTCTGCCTCAAGGTGCAGAAAGGGCAGCTAGTGGGGAACATGGTCAGGACTGGGTGCTCCGTGGGTGTAAACCCCCTCTTCTCCTCTCACTGCCCTGAATGGTCTGAGCCAGGCACACAGTGCGAGAGCAGTGGCTTCACGGGACACCCTGCACGAGGAGGGACCCATTCTAAGGGGATGTGTGTCTGACAGGCATGTGGCCGGGGCTCAGGGAGACATCCACGGTGGCCCAGCCCCAAGATCCTGGAGCAGGCAGTAAGCCCAGAGAGACAGCGCCCACTACACCACGGAGGACAAAGAGTCAGCCCTCCTCCCAGGACCTGTGAGGATGTCTAAGGGGCAAGCTTGCATGGAATTAAGGCTGCTCGTCCTGTGAGACTAACACAGAGATGAGCCTGCACTACCTCAGTGGGCCCAGTGCAACCACAGTGCCCTGGGAGTGGAAGAGGGAGGGGAACAGGTCAGAGTGACCCCTCCCGCTGGCTCTGAAGATGGAGGGAGGGGTCGTGAGCCAGGACGCAGAGGCCCAGAAGCTGCAAAAGGCCACAAGAATTCCCCCAGAGCCTGGGGGGAACGTGCCTGCTGACAGGGGAGCCCAGCCCAGCCCAGGGAGGCCGGTGTCAGACTCCACATAGCGTGGGAAGCTCGGCTTCCTGTGGAGGCAGTTTGGAGGCTTCAGGATCCTAAGCAGTTGGTGAAGGCCGCTGCCACTCTGGCAGGAAACACACCCACACTCCTGCTCTCTGCCTCCCACCCACCCAGGCGGCATCACTGCCCACAGCGGCGGCCCACGAGCAGACCCGCCAGCCCTGCTCTGCTCCCCCTATGGCGGCTGGGATGGGTGCAGAGATTCTCCAGGTCACTGCCACCCGCCCACTGTGCATCAGGCTCTGCGGGAGGCGCTACAGAGACAAGGAAAGTCTTGCGGGAAAGCCCAAGCGTTCCCCTGGAGAAAAACACACATTTTTAAATGTGCAAATGCACTCCTTCTTATAAAGTGGAGATGAGCTCGGGCACATGCGAAACTAGAAGCTGAGGGTGGGCCCAGCACAGGACCCCGTCCCAGGACACGGGGCGCAGGCAGGAGCCCAATCAAGGCTCCTTGCTGGGCCTCCACGTGGCACTGTGAGCGTGTCTGGCATCGCTGCCCGGTGTGGGAGGAGGCGGGCGTGCCTGCAGGCACGGACCAGGGCAGGCGAGGCGAGGCGGCCCTACCTTGAACACCTTGATCTGGCAGCTGGCGGAGTGCAAGTGCTCGGTGTACTCCCCATTCTCGTTCTGCTTAAACGTGTCGATCTGCACTCGGAAAGGCACCCCCTTCTCGCCCCCGTGCTTCCTCGGGGTGAACTCTGTGCTGATGCAGTGCACCTGGGAGGGAACACGGGAAGACGTGGGGCTGCTGGGGGAGGGGCCAGGGGAGCTCAGCTCCTCTCCAAGGAAGGCGCCCACACTGCCTGGACAGTGCACACCCAACCTCCCCTCCCCCCTGTGCTGTCCATGCCACTGGGCAGCTGGTCTCTCCACCACCCTGTCCACAAACACATGCCTTCCCACCTCTCCCCCTTGACTTTGGAGGCCCTGCCTGGCCAGCTAAGTCTCGGCCATTGCTCTAGGCCTGCTGGCCCCAGAAGCCCCCTCACCTCCCTCGGCAAATGTTACAGGCAGCGGAGTGGGGAGGGGATGCAGCTCAGCCCCTACGCCTGGCATTCAGGCTACTTGGGCCAGGCTGGAAGGTGACCAGAGGCTGGAACCATCTCTGTACCTCTGCAAGGAGGGCACTTGATTTACTGTTATTGATATGTTTGTTTTAATAGTATAATACATATTATAACACAATAATAAGGTAATAACTGTAAAATACAAGAATATGATAACTATGGGAAAAGATCTTTAACTTCTCCTGAGCCATTGTTATGAACTAGGCACTGCAGTGCTGGCTTTATGTTCATTCTCTGATGAAAAGAGGCTCGCAAAGGGCCCTGGGGAGGGGGAGCCACGTGGGCCCGGCAGCAGGCGTGCGGCCACGCCCTCCGCCAGCTCAGTCTCCTGCTGTGTTGGCCAAGAGGCTTGACCGGTAAGTAAGTAACAGAAACTCTTAAGGACCATTTTTTACCTCAAAATATTTATGCTAGGGAAGACTTTGTTTTATAAAAAGCTTACATAGTCATAAGCCAATCGCACACAGGTTTCTAAAACATTCCCATCCTGCCCTAACTGATTTGGCTCAGTGCATAGAGCATTGGCCTGCGGACTCAAGGGTCCCAGGTTCAATTCCAGTCAAGGGCGTGTACCTTGGCTGCGGGCACATCCCCAGTAGGGAGTGTGCAAGAGGCAGCTGATCAATGTTTCTCTCTCACTGATGTTTCTAACTCTCTATCCCTCTCCCTTCCTCTCTGTAAAATATAAAATCAATAAAATATATTAAAAAAATAAAAATAAAAATAAAACATTCCCATCCTTTTCCCAGCCCCATGACCAACAAGCTCTGGTTATGAGCACAGCATGCTGCTCCCTTGCAGCCGAGGGCAGGGCCCAGAAGCGCCTGCAGGGGCTGATTTGAGAAACCCAGCATGGACCCCCCCAACAAGCAGCCCCCTCCTGCATACCTCCCAGTGGGCAGCCCCTCCCCCCACTGCCTACCCCCGAGCGGGCAGCCCCCCCTGTGTACCCCACAGTGGGCAGCCCCTCTTGCACACACCCCAAAGCCACACCCCCTCCCCCCCCCCCCCCCCCCGCATACCTGAATGAACGCAGAGGCTCTCTTCGAAGGGTCCCACAAAAACTCGACTGTGTTCAGCTGGGTCGGGCTGGCCCTGGGGTCCAAGATACCAACAGACAGTGGAATATCTGCGCACACACACAAAGCACAACTGTCAGCCACGCCGACGCTGAAGGGGGGACCATCGCAGGCCCGACTCCAACCACACGGAGATGCCAAACATTCAGAAACCAGGCCGCGCAGAGCTCCTCTGGCAGAAAGCCTGGCTGGGCTGCCATGGCGCTGTTAGTCTTAATCCAATCTGCGTGAGCAGTCGTGTTACTTTGCTGCAGAAAGGACGGTGCTCGACCGCCTGTGGGAGGCGTTTCCAATGCTGGCCTCGCACCGCAGCCTGTCATCCCAGCTTCTGAATCCCAAAACCCGTCTGGCCCACAGGCTGTGTGGATGAAGGATATGGACCACCGCCTGAGCCCCCACCATTCCATCTCCACGGCTCACCTGCGATGTCAGCCTTCCTTTATCCCTTATCAAAGTCCTTTAACGTGTGATCCTTCTCCAAGCTTCCCTGGGACTCCCGGCAGCAGGCCAGGTGACTCTGCCAGCTCCCACAGGGTTTCACACCAGACAGGTGCCCTAAGATGCCCCACCCAGGCCAGGTGGCATCCAGGAAGACCCCCAACATGCTCACCGAGGTCGAGGATCCGGTCCCCAGGCCGGCTCCACCGCCAGCCTTCCAACTGCTGGTGCTCTGTGTACTGCAGCCGACGGTCATGGAAAACCACACGAATGATGCTCTGGCAGGGACGCAGGCAGGAGGAGCTGAGTGTGGGTGCCAAGAGGAACCCACCTGCCGCCCTCTGAGCCAGGGCACCCCCACCCTCAAGGTTGCCCCTCCTGGAGCCCTCCACCCAGGTGCCCCACTCCCTGCACAGAACCCCAGCAACATGAACAGCAGCAAGCAGACTGCTGCCTGCCCTTTGTCCCGACTCCTGAGTGCTTTACATACACGGCTACTTGTCAGTCCTTCAGTGCAGATGAGCAAACAGAAGCTCAGAAAAGCTCAGTGAGTGGCCGACCTGGAGCCCAGGGCCTCATCCATCAGCCCACGCCACTCGGGCTCTCGGCTGTGGCCTGTTCTAGTCCCCGGGAGAGCTCCTGGGGGAACAGGGTCCTCTCTCCCTCTGGGCTTTCCCCGAACCCCCATGCCACTCCTGACCACCACAGCGCGCCCAGCGCTGAGACCCCCACCGGCCCCTTAGGGAGGGAGAGCGCCCACAGACTTACCTTGACATACTTTGTGTTCAGATCCTGAAAGTCTCCCAGCTTCCGATTCTCCAGCAGCCGAATTTCGTAAGACTGACCTGGAGAAAGGTCCGGAGTCCATTTCCCATTTCTGAGGGTTCCCAAATGTGGGCTCACCAGCTAGCGGCCTTCCACCCTCCTCAGCGCCACCCAGGCTCGCCGCCGCCGGGAGGAAAGCCTGCGCCAGCTCCGGTCCCCCTGGACGGGCAGCCCCGTCTGTCTATCACCTGGTTGGGCCAAGGGACCCCAGGTAACACACCACATGACCCTCGAGAGGCAGCACCTCTAGAACGTTCACAGAAAGAGAATCCACCCGAAAGTTAGCATTACGGTTACAGGACATTACTTTGTATTTCTTTACAAAGAATGTCCCCCGCACACTCAGATGGAGAGCGGATACCGACATCGACGTCAGAGTCCACAGCCAACCATCCCTCCCGAGAGCAGGTTAAACTAAAGAAAGGAAAGCCTGTTAATCATTGTCTCGGTGCAGATGAGAGCGGTCAGCAAGTTAGAGAATTCCACGTATTTGAAAGGCTGCGGGTGTTCTGCTTGGTGCCAGCACAAGCTGGTTGGAGTATAAAAGGAAAAGAGATTCATCCACAATAACAACAAAGACGTGGAAGTCTCTATGACCAAGCTGCACACATGTTACTAGAAGATGAAGCACAGCCTGAGTAAGGGGCACATCGTTTCTGTGTGGAAAGACCACACATCAAATGATGTCACTCTCCCCAAGTTAAACAAGTTCAACCGTAACACTACAACACCCTGGCGCCTATCCCAACGCTTCACAAATAGCAGAATAAATTATTTAATAGTTGGTATTAGTAAATCTGATTCGCTATTTTTAAGAAAATGTTTTCTTATATAATGGTAGTCTACAAGAAATTACAAAAATAGAACAGAAAGGCCCGGTGCCCAGCCAGCGTGTCCTGTGGTGACACCAAGGTCACTAAGCCCAGGCCGTACTCAGGCTGCCCTGGGCTCGCAGGTTTCTCTCCCTTCTGTGTGTCTGCATGTACAGGTCTGTTAAAATGTTCACCTGTGAAGATTAGCTATTTTTTCCAAAGTGCGAGCCTCACACCTCACAGCAGATATCAAAACAAGTTACCACTGGATTTAAAAGTTAATTTCCTAAGGTTTTATTGTAACATGAATGACTACTTATCCGACAGTCAGTGGAGAAGGACTTTCAGAACCTAAAATGGGGGCGCAGCAGGGGGTAAAATCTAGCTGTATTAAAAGATAGATATATACTAGAGGCCTGGTGCATAAAATTCATGCACAGAGGTCCCTCAGCCCAGCCTGCACCCTCTCCAATACGGGACTTCTCGGACATCCCTCTTGCAATCTGGGACCAGTGGCTCCTAACTGCTCACCTGCCTGTCTGCCTGATCACCCCTAACCACCTCTGCCAGCCTGCCTGATTGCCCCTAACTGCCTCTGCCTGCCTGCCTGATGCCCTTAACTGCTCTCCCCTGCCAGCCTGATTGCACCTAACTGCCTCTGCCTTGGCCCCTGCCACTGTGGCTTTGTCTGGAAGAAATCCTATCTAATTAGCATATTACCCTTTTATTAATGTGTGTGTGTGTGTGTGTGTGTATATATATATATGTAGGTATACACACACACACACACACACATACACTAGGAGCCCCGTGCACAAAAATTTGTGCACTCGGGAGGTCCCTCAGCCCAGCCTGTGCCCTCTCGCAGTCTGGGACCCCTCTGGGGATGTCCTCCTGCTAGCGTACCTGGTCAGCCTGGGTGAGGGGCTGATGGTTGTTTGCAGGCTGGTCAAGCTCCCTAGTGTGGACCCTCACCCCATTGGGGTGTGGCCAGCTGGGGTGACGGACTGAGGGCCATTTTCAGGCTGCCCACAGCCCCTTCAGGTTTTGGGTCCCTACTTGGGTGCCTGGGCAGCCTGAGTGAGGACCTGGGGGCATTTTCAGGCTGCCCTCAGTCCCTTCAGGGTTTGAGTCCCTACTGGAGTACCTAGCCAGCCTGGGTCAGGGGCTGATGGCTGTTTGCAGGCTGGCCACAGTCTCTTCAGGGTTCAGGTCCCTACTGGAGTACCTGGGCAACCTGGGTGAGGGGCTGATGGCTGTTCGCAGGCTGGCCAAGCCCCCAGTGAGGTCCCTCACCCCACTGGGGTGTGGCCAGCCTGGGTGCGGGCCTGAGGGCCGTTTTCAGGCTTTCAGGAGCCCACAGTCCCTTCAGGTTTTGGGTCCCTACTGGGGTACCTGGCCAGCCTGGGTGAAGGGGCTGATGGCTGTTTGCAGGCTGGCCAAGCCCCCCAGTGGGATCCCTCACCCCATTGGGGTGTGTCCAGCTTGGGTGCCAGCCTGCAGGCTGTTTTTAGGCTTTCAGGCTGCCCACAGCTCC
This sequence comes from Murina feae, assembly GCA_004026665.1. Taxonomy (NCBI): domain Eukaryota; kingdom Metazoa; phylum Chordata; class Mammalia; order Chiroptera; family Vespertilionidae; genus Murina; species Murina feae. The sequence continues at coordinate 4,033 of PVJC01031347.1, read as the reverse complement.
CACTGACCCAATGTCCCAGCAAGGCTGGCTGGAAGCAGATTTCTGGGGTTTATTTATCTTCTATAATTGATACACTGTTCCTTTAAGCCAAGGACTAGGCAGGTAACAAAGCCTCCTGTTTGCTTCAGCTCTGAGGCTTCTATAATTGAAAGAATGCTGCCTTAGTAGACTCTAGGCAAGCAGTTTCCTCCATCACTGGTGCAGCGGAAGCCTGCTGTTTGCTTCAGCTCCAAGGCTTCTATAATTGAAACAATGTTGCAACAATGTTGCCTGGAGCCTGGAGAAGCCCAACCAGCGGCAGACAGCCTACTCCTGTTGCAACAGAATCTGCCTGTTTATTCTGGCCAGCCTCCATCTTGGCCGGGTTAATTTGCATACAGCCACTCTGATTGGCGGGTGGGCGTGGCTTAGACATCCATAGAAACAGTCAATTTCAATATTACTCTTTTATTAGATATTATTTATACACACACACACACACACACACACATATAATCGAACAACAAGTTAGGACACACAAACCCAGTGGCTAACAGTCTTAAAAATAGCTAAAAGAGAACTGATTAGAAAATACTAAGACCCTTTATAGTGGACTGAATGGTGCCCCCCCCCCAAATAAGCCTACACCCTAATCTCCAGGACCTGAGGGTTACCTAATCTAGAAACAAGAATCCTTGCAGATGCAAGTAGGTTAAAAACATGAGATGAGGAGCTCAGCCTGGTTGTGTCCTGTGTCCTGGGCACAGGGACAGGTGTCCTTGTGAGAGACACACAGAGGGAAGGAGGAGGAGTGTGCACAGAGACAGATACAGCCACACCTCCCAGAGCCTGAGGAGGCAAAGAGCAGACCGGCCCCCGAGGCCCCAGGGAGCTAGGCCCAGCCGATTCCCAGAGCTCAGCCTCCAGACCTGCCGGAGAATCGACCTCCATCGCTCCGAGTTAATATGCTTGCAGCACCTTGTTGAAGGAGCCACAGAAAACTAACATACCCCCACCCACACACACAATGAATAGAATGAACAAAAATAGGAAATTAAGTCATTCGTCCCAAACATTTACTGAGCTACAACCACGTGTCGAATTCCATGCGACTCCTCAGATGGAGCCGGCAGAGGGGACAGCGCCCCCAATTCCCGCAGCTCAGAAACAGCCATCAGCAAACCTTCTCGGGAAGTGGACCCTTCCATCAGCTTTCCCAGCCCATCATACGGGCCCCGCGGACACTTGACAAACATGCCACGGCCTGTGCAGGGCAATGCACTGGGCACATCATGCAAGATGGAAGCGGCGCCAACCCCAAACCCTTGTCCTGCCCACTCCCCGTTCAGAAGTCACAACTTGCAGGAAGATCTCGCAGACCTAACCAACACTTCTAACTTTCTGAAAAAGTCGGGTTTTTAACACACATTTCCAAGCGCCTGAGCCGACACTCCTCTGAGGGCAACGTAACATGGAGCTTCTCACACCCTAACTGGTTTGTAGTGTCCTCCTGTGCCCAAGAGGAGAGCAATGGCTGGCATGAGGCCCAGCGCCCAGGCGCTCGTTACCTGGGTGGACAGGTGCCCCACGGCTCAATGAACACTGACCCAGCGCTGCAGCACCCTCAGCTCATGCCCAGCAGGAGGCACCTGCTGTCCCATACAGAGCAATTTACGGTGGGGCTTTAGGCCCAAGTCACAGCCTCCTCCTCCTCCAGCAGCAGAGACCTGACTCAGCCCAGGCCACAGCCTCCTCTACCAGCAGAGACCTGACCTGTGTGCTTCCCCACAGAACGTCCCTCCTCATCCCTTCCTCTTGCATGCGCTATAGAGCCCCTCCCAGCCACATGGCACCTCCCTGACTCAGGCCTCAGCCAGGACAGCACCCAGCCTCCCTCCCCAGGCCTGCCCCCCAGAGCCCTCTCCCCTCAGCAGAGCACTACCCAGAGGATAGCTGTTCATGGCCATCCATCAGCTGATGTGCAAGGGGAAATCTCACTCAACCTGAAGCGAATGGGCATGCCTCTGCTTGGCGGGGTCTCCCTGGGGTGTGGGTGGGGCCCAGGAAGTGAAGACACAGGCTGTTTAGCTCACCACTGTGCTGTCTGACGAATAGTAGGTACTCAGCAGAAGCTTGACTGTGATTTCACATCCTTTACTATGCCATTGTGCGGGAACTACAAGGTTTGCTAACGTAAGACACACTCCTGCCCTCAAAGGTCAGCCATTTTCTGGGGTACATTGAGCAGCACAGGAAAAGCACTACTGTAAGGCAGAATATGAAAAATCCTCTAGGAGGCGGGCAACACTCACTCAGAATGGGAAGGGGGCAGTGAAAAGGTTAGAGGAGGAGATAACATTAGAGACAGACTTTGAAGAGTGGGCAGGAAGGGGATAGTTGAAGGGAAGAATGAATGAGAAAGTAATCCTCAGTAGCCTGTAGCATAAGGTGACCAGACGTCCCGCTTTTGGCAGGACAGTCCCGATTTTTAACAATTTGTCCCGCGTCCCGCAGCAGTTTTAAAAAGTCCCGATTACTCTTTGTAATATTTTAAGTAATAATACCAAAAAAAGAAAAAGAAAAAGAAAGAACCGCCCCACACCCGGTCAATGGTGTACCGCTTTAAATCTGGTCACCTTACTGTAGCCAGGAAGTGCGAGGGGAGAGGTATGCCGAGGGGAACAGTGAGGGGTAGCTCCCACCCACTGGCAAAGTCTGCTCAGGTATTAAGCCACCTGACCCTCAGACCACATGATGGGGGCATGTGGGAAGAGCCCACTGGTAGAAGGAAGCAGAGGCTCAGAGAGGTTACACTTGGACAAGCTCACACAGCAGTCAGTGGCAGAGCCAGGAGCAGAAACTAAATGTTTCCAGAACCTACCGCACTCTTTGCCACATCCTCCATGGGGGTGTCATTTGCTGGTCCAAGGACGTGTAGTTCTACATGATTGCCAACTTCTCCTTTCTGGAAGTTATTTCTTGCTCAGCGAAGATGCCTACAGCATCTCTTTTACTTATTGAATTTACTGGGTGGCACTGGTTATTAACACTATATTAATGATGTTACAGTTCTACAATACATCACCGGAATATTGTATTGTGTGTGCACCACCCAGCTCAAGTCCCCTTCCATCACCATCTGTCCCTGCTCTACTGCCCGCAGCATCTGGGACATTAAGAGCACCCCTACCTTCACCTTTCCAAGTCAAGACGGTGTTTCCCTCCTTCCTCTTCCTTTAGGACCAGCAGTAACGACAAGTCCCAGGATGAGCTTAGACAGAGCACTGACTCCACCTTCATGCCTATGAAACACTCCATTTCCCGCTCTCGGATCACTGATCTCAACTGTGATCTGAGCACAAAACAAAGTCGCTGTAGGAAATCACAGTACAGCCTGTTCTAATTTCAGAACTGCAAAATGTGGAAGAAAAAAGACAAAGGTGTTCTTAGAATTAAGGAAATAGGGTAACAAATAACTACTAATTACTTGTGTTCAGCTACACCTGGGGTCACTGGTAGGCCACTTAGGTGCATTATTTCATTTAGGCCTCTCAACAATTCATAAGGAAAATACATTATTGACACCTTTTTTTTTAATCCTCACCCAAGGATATGTTTGTTCTATTTTACTGATTGGAGACAGAGAGAGAGAGAGAGAGAGAGAGAGAGAGAGAGAGAGAGAGAGAGAGAGAGAGAGAGAGAGAGAAACATTGATGTGAGAGAGAAACATCTATCAGTTGCCTCCCATAAACGCCCCAACTGGAGGGGGGGAAATCAAACCCACAACCTAGGTGTGTGCCCAGACCAGAAATTGAACCCCCAACCTTTTGGTGTACCAGGACAACACTCCAACCAACTGAGCCACCCAGCCAGGGCAACCCCATTTAATAGATGAAGAAATTATGATCCAGAGTACCTTGCTGAAGATCAAACCTGGGTCTCTCTGACTCTAAGAACCAAACCCTAGTCAAACTACTCCACACAGTGTCTTATTGCTTCAAATATTCACAGTCTATCTATTTCATTCCTCCTGAATTTCTTGATATTCATTTTA
>PVJC01031346.1:0-20623 GCA_004026665.1 Murina feae | reverse complement strand
CTGGGGATCAGGGAGCAGGAAAAGGCTGGCCTGACCACGAGGCGGGGTTTTCCCTGCTTTCTGGTGGCTAGAGGAAGATGGGCAGTAGGCAAGCTTGGGAGGCAGGCAGCACCCAGCCCTGGCCACAGCTCAAAAAAGAGAACAACATGCTGGGGAGGGCAAGAGTCTGAGAGATCAACATAGAGGGGGTGCCTACTCCAAGCCTTGACGGTGTACCTGGGGGCAGGCCCCAGCAGGTAGACACACACAGGAGGACTGCTCGGAGGCTCAGATGCAGCTGGGGGCAGGTCCCCAGTGGCCACACACACACACGCACACACACACACACAAAAGGCACCTGGCAGACTGGGGCCATCATAGGACATCCACTGAGGGGTCCCAGACTGTGAGAGGGCACAGGCCAGGCTGAGGGACTCCCTTCACCCCGAGTGCACAAATTTTTGTGCACCGGGCCCCTAGTAAGTGAATAAAGGTGAAGTAGAGACTATGAAGTTTGCCCTTTGTAAGGAAGCAGCTACTTTCCAGTCCCTGTCTATAGTTGCCCTGTAGAAGTGAAAGATTATCATTTAATCAACGGTTATCTCGAGTGTTATCACTAGAGATCAGGAGACCTTACCCTGGCTGGGTAGCTCAGTTGGTTGGAGTGTTGTCTGGATATGCCAAGGTTATAGACAATGAATCTCTCTTGCCCTCTCTCAATCTCCCCTCTTTCCCCCTCTCTCAATGAATTTCCCTCTTTCTCTCTCCCCTTCTCTCTCTGAAATCAATCAATTAAAAAGCAAACAAAAAAACAAAACTCACCCATTAATTAGTACCTGTTAATGTTAGAAGCATCCTTAGCACACAGGGGTGTTCATGTGGACTACTATATGAACATCTAAGTATCTGTGGTAAACAAGCCAGTGAAAAGAACAATAAACGGAATCCCAAGCTTGTATTCTGTTTCTATGTAATCTACATTTTCTAGTTTGTGAAGATGGAGGTAACATTGATTATTAAGAAACAACAGTTAAAAGTTCTGGAAAACTACAAAAAGTCTCTCTTGAAACTCTAAACTTTCTGACCTAAAATTTTATTCTTTTTAATATGAAATAGAAATTTGCCATGATCTCTTATTTTGTTCCATTACAAATTCAATTCAGTTACACTATTTAACAAAAACATATAAATGAATATTTTATTTATTGGATTCGCAAAGTTTAGAAATATTTAAAAAATACTCACTTTTGATGTGGATCTGAGTATTGGGTTCTCTTTCAATTGCCGAGGAAAAGTAAATTGGTGTAATTTTCAGAAACTCAGTTAGTAATATGTTATCCAATTACCAATATACACAAGGTACTCTTTAATTTAGCAATTCTACTTTTAGGAAGTGCATTGTAGCCTTGTTCATACCATAAAGAAAAAGCAACAACTTAAAATTTTTTTTTTTTAATATGAATCATTATATAAATGTTGACACAACCAGTCAGTGGAATATTTTGCATTCACTAAAAGCAAATTGTGTGCATTTATGTTTGTTGACATGGGAATAATGTATCATATGTCAGAGCACGACTCAAAACAACATTTCTATTATGGTACCATTTTTTATTGAAGTGCAATTGATGGTAAGAGATAGAGAAGAGAGAAAGAATAAATGGAAAAGAAATACAGTCAGCCCTTCCTTTCCATGCTAGTGTGGAACTATAAAACTGACTGTGGAAGTTGTTTCTTCCTATCTGTGATAGGTGTGTACAGAAATGAAAAAAAAATAGTAAAATTAATGTAAAACATTAGAAGTATTGGAAATTAAAGTGTTTTGTTTCTCAATAAAAAAGTATCAAGAGTAGTTTGAATAGTGCTTGCCTTCTTCTTGTCATATAATATATGATATAAAGGAAGCACCTTTTCTATGCCTTGGCAAACAATCATCCTCCTTGTTAAGTTTGGGTCATCTTCTAACATTTTATTCTTTGCACTGTCATACTAACGAAACATCTCTGAGAGTTTCTTTCATGGAAAGATTTTTTCTGGGACATCATCCTTTCATCACAACTGCATTGCTCAGTTATGTGTGTGTTTGCCTTCACTAAGTTCCTCTCCAATGGCAGCACTGTCAACATTGCAAGGCCAGCCCTTTCTTCTATAACCCCACTTACATTCTGTTTGAATTTCACTTCTAACATTCTCACTTCTTTTTATGCTGAACTTTCATTTGGTTGGCCAATTTCATCTTTCAGTGATTCATGTTGCTAAATTGTCACATGGCTTTATCACTGGGAAACACAGCCACAAGCTTTGCTTGTGTGAACAGAATAAACGTGCAGTGTCCAATCACTCACAGACTTGGAAAGAGGTCATTCCATTGGTCACTGATCATGATGCACTGCTGTTACTTGCAAGGTGATTGGTGGACCAAAGATCTAGAAGCAAAGTTGGTACTTTATGCAGTTCCTTACAGTTAATATAACATAGAAACCAAAATTTGGACCATGGTAACTGAGTTTTGCATATCAGCACCATGCAGATCAAGAACTGCAAACAGAAAAAGCCTTGAGGAGCATGCAACAAAATGTGGAGTGAGTGACTGTCCTGGGTCTTGCATTTGCAGATAGTTTTACTTTATTAAATTCAAAAAAAGTCCTTATGTGTACTCCATGTATTCTTCCTATTAATATACAGTTGACCTTTGGACACATGGGTCTGACCTGTGCAGGTACACTTATACATGGATTTCCTCCCCTTCCCCCTGAATAAATTCACGTACAGTTTTTGATCCACAGTTGGGAGTGCAGCAGATGCAGGGGGCCAACTGTATGCGTTGATCTATGCCACTTTATGAAGGGGACTCTCTGGACTTTGGTGTCTGCCAGGTGTCCTGGAAACAATCCCCCATGGATACAGGGACAACTTAAGTCTTGGGGGAATCAAAAGTCATGCATAGATTTTTAACTGCATGGGGGCCAATTCTCCTAGCCCCATGTTGTTCAAGGGTTAGCTGTCTATTGTTTGTTTAATACAAAAATAAACGAGAAAAAATGTAGTACTTAATTTTTACTCCTTTGAATCCAATTAGGTTTTGATGTGAATCAAACCAGTTTGTTTCAGATAACTTAAAGTTATTTCAGTTAATAAAAAGTTTTAAATCTTTTAAAGTCCTTCTTTCTGAAATTGGTTTTGATTTGAATGAATAAATTTGATTGAATTCATTTGAGGAGAAAATACTCTATTACAATATTTAGTCTTCCCAAAAACATTGATTGGTATGTCTCTCCATGAATTCTTCTCTGTTTTTATGACCTTCTGTAACATTTTATAGTGTTTTTCATAAAAGTCCTTCCTATATTGTGTCTGTTTCTATCTTGATGCATTTTTTCCTATTGGTACTGGGAATGGTGGTTTTCCTTATAAATTTTTTTAAATAGGAAAGTTAATGATTTTGTGTATTTAATTATGTAAGCTGTTATAATGCTGGACACTCTTGTTAATCAAATATATAGCAAAGATAGGCATATTTATTATGTCAATCAGCAATCATGCTCACTCATACGATGGGTGCACTTCCCATATTCCCATGTTCAATTCTGTGCTGAATTTCATTCTTCTTTCCCACTTAAATATTCCTTTCTCTTCTGCATCTTCAAATTTTCTGTCCTTAATGTTTATTCTCTTTAGCATTGAAGCATCCTGTAATCCCACATATGAAAAATAAAATTAAAAAAACAGGGGGATGAGAGCATGAGTGGGGAGGAAGGGGTTGAGGGTTATTGGGAGATGAGGACACATTTGTAATACCTTGACCAATAAAGAAAAAAAAACACAAAAAAACAAACCTTTGAGATTCTAGATTCTTTTCCCTTCAGCTGCCAGCTGCTGGGTCTTCTCCTTTCAGCAAATTCATGAAAGGAATGACATCTACTTGCTGAGTCTCCCTCCTCATGAAGAAGAGTGTTAAAGTAGCAGGCCTGACTGTAAGAGGCCTGTTTACAAGGGAGCTTGGTTCTTGGAGGGTTACTACCACCATTAATTATAAGAGTGGCTCACTGTTTGCATAAATAATATGTTTTACACCAAATACCTGCGGGAGTCTGGAATTTTGGTGTATTCTAGGTGGAGACTGCTACATGATCAGCCTCTAATAAAAGCTGTGGTTGTGAGTCTCTAATGAGCTTCTCTGGTTGGCACAGTTTCACACATGTTGTCACAACCCCCTTGATGGGAAAACTAAACATGGTTCTATGTGACTCTACTTGGAGAGGACTCTTGGAAGCTTGTGCCTGTTTCACCCAGACTTCACCACCTTTCCCTTTGTTGATTTTTTGTCTCCTTTCACTGCCATGAATCAGAGATGAGAGCACAGCTGTGCTGAATTCTATGAATATTTTCAGCAAATGGTTGAAACAGTGGGTGGTCTTGGAGACTCTTTGTCATTCTCCTCACTTTCCATTCTCATTTGAACCACCTCCATAAAGTTTGTCATTCCATTGTCTCCATGGAAGCCACTCTTGTCAGAGTCCTCCAAGGCTTACTTCCAAACTGCACCATCCAAAGGTCATTCATGCCTCTCAACAGCTTTTGAATTAAGTTATCATATTCCTCCTTTCGAATTTCTTTCTTTTCTTGGTCTCTAGAGCAGCACATGGTCCTGCTTCTTCTCCTACTTTACGGGCATGTCCTTTTCATTCTCCTTTGCTGGATGTTGTTCTGTTTCCTCAACTTTACATTACAGGTGACTTTTGTAATACCAGTATTGTTGGTCATTGAAGGAGTGTCTAATTCTGAAGGTTCAAGAGATAAAGGAGAAATTGGAGACAATATAAAGGAAGAGTAGAGAGGTTATTTTTCATACAGTTTTGCTATAAAGGGGAACAAAACTGAGGGGCTAGATGGAGAGAGAAATGGGACAAGGAAAAGTTTTTAAGGTGGGAAAAGTTGCATGTTTGAATACTGAAGAGAGTGATTCAATAAAGAGGAGGGGAAAGACAGGATACAGGAGAGAGAAAGTGAAAGTTATGGTCACCCAGTGAACAAGCAAATACAGGATCTGCCATAAAAAAAAAAGTAGGAGAATTGCCATCCATAATTAACAGAAAGGAAAGCAGGATACATGAAGCCCTTTGCTTCTAGATTTGTTGATATGGTGGGAACGTGAAGAGTGCTTTGATTTTGTCACTGAAAGAATTGAATTATGGACTGTAGATTTGAGGAGATGATGGAAATAGAACAAGCTATAGAACTTGGTGACAGATGAAACATGGGGAGTGAGGTTTTTACTGACCTTTACATGCTCCTGATGGAGGTGCTTCCCAAACTTGATGTCAGTGGTGTCTTCTTTGTTACCAAGAAGTCTGTTAACACTAGTTTATCAGCCCCACTTATATCAATTCAATTTCCCCTAATTGCGGGTGTGTAATCTGCAATATGCAGGATGCAATATGTTGTAGACAAATTTCAATATACTCTGAGAAGGGTTAGGCTATTCTACTTTTACTACGTATTATCTCATTTAGAACTGATGTGGCTAAGACAAAATTCTCAAAGATTTTAGAGTTTGAGGAGATTTGGAGATATCCAGGTGGGCATGCAAGGAAGGAGGAAGTTACTGACATACGCAGGTATGAGTTAGAGTCAGAGATGACCTGAGCTGATACTTAAACTCTCTGTGAGTCACTTACTTGTAGGTAGTTATTGAAACTGTGACTGTGAGGCTTGAGTAAGACTGCAGTGGACTGGCTAGAGCATTGTGATCACCAGTCACATGCACTGACTGAGGAGAAAGGAATGAACTTGCAATGAAGTCAAGAAAGGAGAATCTGAAGTGGTAAGTGGAGACCCAGAAAAGTGCAGGGAGGATAGCATTTTAAGAAGGAGGAAATAGTCAAGAGATTGTGGAATAGGTTGAGGGTTATGTTTGATGAGGTGTTTAAAAAAGTTATTGGATTTGTGTTCAAGTAGGCCATTTCTTTTTTAAAATATATATTTTTATTGGTTTCAGAGTGGAAAGGAAAGGGAGAGAGATAGAAACATCCATAATGAGAGAAAGTCATTGAACAGCTGCCTCCTGCAAACCCCCTCCTGGAAATTGAGCCTGCAACCCAGGCATGTACCCTTGACTGGACTTGAACCCGGGACCCTTCAGTCCGTAGGCTGATGCTCTATCCACTGAACCAAACCGGCTAGGGCAAGTAGGCCATTCCTGACACAAGAACAAAATGAGCAAAGTCATGGTGAAGAAAGCCAAACTGCAGTGGGTGATGGCTGTGATCTTCAAAATGAGATGCTAGCTAGTACCACTTGGGTTGGTGGAGATTATCCTGAGCATCTGGAGGCAAATGTAAGCAATTCTGTAAGAATTCTCTGAAGCAGGTAAGAGGGAGAAAGATGGAAGCTGGAGAGGAAATGTTGGTTTAAGGAGAGTTATGTTTTGAGTGGGACAGATGAGAACTGTTCAAAGCTATTTGGGAGAATATGGTTTGTAGTATGAATAAGAAAGAGAAAAAGAGTGAGTAATGATTTAAAAAAAAGGTAAATGAAAAACTGGTGGGGAATAGAAATTCAAGCATTGGTTGAAGTCTTGGTCTTGGTTGGGAAGAGGGACACTGATGGCAATGAATCAGAAGAGGGGGAGAGAGAATGAGTGCAGACAGGTGTAGAAGTGTCTAGTAACACCCCTTATCTGCAGGGGATAAGACCCACAGTGGATGCCTTAAACAGAGGGTAATACTGATCCTACATATACTGTTGCTGGTTTTTTTTCTGTACATACATACCTATAATAAAGTGTAATTTATAAATTAGGTACAGTAAGAGATTAACAATAACTAATAATAAAATGGTAGAATTGTAACAATATAATGTAATAAAAGGTGTTTTTAAGTAAAATAAAGTCACTTGAACAAAAGCACTGCAATACTGAAATAGTCCACCTGATAACTGAATTGACTAAGTAACTCAGAGGCATGTCATGCACAATTTTAAAGTGGGAAGGCATGAGATTTCATCAGAGAACTCAGAATGATAGACAATTTAAAACTTATGAATTGTTTATTTCTGGGATTTCCCATTAATATTTTCAGACTGTGGTTGACTGCTGGTAACAGAAACCAGGAAGACAGGGATAAAGGGAGACCACTGTATATCTTCACACATTTGCTCCTCAAATATATTTCGAGAAATGGTTTTGATCAGTCTTTCCTCAGCCATGTTCAGTCTACTAATGAGCACATCAAAGGCATTCATTCTTCATTTCTGTTAGAGTATTTTGATTTCTATCATTGCTTTCTTATTCTTTCTTATAATTTTCATTTCTCTACAGTATTACCCATCTTCTTCTCATACTGTCCACTTTTTCCCATGAGAGGCCTTAGCATACTAATCAGAGTTATTTTAAATTGCTATTCTGGTACTTCCAATATTCCTGGCATATCTAGCTCAGGTTCTGATGCTTGCTATGTCTCTTCAAACATGAGGAGTATTGTTGTTGTTTTTTGACCTTTCACATGCCTTGTCATTTTTGTTCAAAGCTGGACAAAATGTACTGGGTAAAAGGAATGGCAGTAAATAGAACTTTGCAATGTGGCAATGAGAAAGGAAAATGTCCTATGGACCATAGGTCTCAGTATTTTAATGAGCCTGTGCCCCTGGACTGTGATCTTCCCACATACTTCTCACTTGTTCCCTCATTTAGATGGGACAGGATGACTAGAGGGGCCAGGAGATGGGTATTTCTTTCCTCCAGTTCAGTTAGGCGCAGATGAAACCCTAATGGGTTAGGTAACTTCACCTTAGGGAAAGCTTATTAAACACAGAATGCTCTGAGGTATTTCAAAATGGCTACTTTTTTCTTTTCCTCTGCTGCAAGTAAAAGGAAATTTTTCTTCCATCTTCACTGTGAGAATGAGTAGAGTTCCAGGAGGTAAAACTCACAGAAGTGTGGTATCCTCCTCACCCTCATCCCCGCCAACACTGCGTGTTTCTGGAGTTTTTAATTCTTAGTCTTCTCTACACTTAGTGTCCAACAATTTATCAATTTCAGTTGAGGTTTCATACCACTGAACTGGTTCCCGCGATAGTTTCTGCTCCTGTAAGTTGTGACTCTCTATCTGCCTTGTCTCTCTAATAGGGCAGCAGTTTGTCCTATGACCTCAATTCTCTGATGAATTATAAACAATTATTGATTTTCAGTTTGTTCAATTTTTACTTATTGTTAGAACAGAGTAATGTTTTCCAAGCTCCTTACCAGAAACCAGATTCTTTTAATCTGTTAATATAATGAATAGTATGAATATAATTCAATGTAGTTAATATATATATTAACTTCACTTTCCTAGAATAAATCCAACTTGGTCATGATGTGTTACCTTTTCTATACTCTGACCAATTCAGTTTGCTAAAATTTTCTTTCAGATTTTTATACATATGTTCATTAGTGAGAATATCCTATCAATTTTCATTCCCTGAGCATCTTGTTTGATTTTGTGACATGATTTACGTTCACATCATAAACTGTTAAAATATTCTTTCTTTTGCTGTTTTTTAGAAGAGTATGAGTAATGTTTAAATGATCTTTTTTCAAATGTTTGTTAGAACTTGCCCACATACCTGTCAGGATCTGGAATTTTCTTTGTGAAGAAGCTTTTAAGTGCAGATTCCTTATCTTTATGATTGCAGGGTCAGTGTTGATGCATCATATTTTGGGGAATTTATTGGTTTATTTTCCTTTTTTTGCAGAAAAATCCTCTTACATTCTTTTTTAAATAACTGTAATAGCTAGAGCTATTCTCTTTATTCATCTTTAGGCTTATTTAGAACTTTCTTTTCCTCTTGTTATTTGAAGCCTGGAGGAAAGGTGAATTTCTTCAAACACTATCTCTTTCAGCCTATTCTAAGTGCTTGGAAACTAAGGAACGGGGACCAGTTCTGTGGTAGGAACTGGCTAATTGTTCACCAAAGCATATTATTTGTTACTCTGGGTACTTAGGTAGATTCTATTGCCCAGCTGTCCTTAGAGTTGTGTGTGGCCTTGAGCCTCAGTTCTTGTCCATGGAATACGAGTAGAATCATGTACTGTGGCCCATAAAAACCTTGCCACTGAATGAACACCCAATTGCTATGTTACAAACAACCACTGAGATCTAATGCCTTAAAACATTAACCAGTTCTTCATGAAATTGTCAGTTGACTGGGCAGTATTTTGCCAGTTTTGCCTGTGCTCAGTTACGTGACTGACTGCATGTAAAGCTTGTAAGCTGGAAAGCCCAAGATGGTCTCTCTCACCTGTCAGGGGCCTTGTTACTCACTGTGAGCTGGAATGCCATTATTCTCCCCAGTGTGGCCATAATCCTGACCTTTAACAATAGAACCAGCATGACTCATCACTTGACCAGTTTTAAGATTTTTATCAGAATGGCTTGCACTGGCCTGCACGTAGGGAGTTTTTCAACCCCTCCCCTTGATTTCTTTGTTCTGCTTTCCATCTCCCTTCTTATAAAAATCTCGGCCTGCACTGAGATGAAAAATGAAGGGAGAACAAGAGTCCCCCATCTTCTCAGGTAACTGGCACTTGAACAAATCTTTTTCCTTCTTCACTAGCACCTGTCTCACGAGTTTGGCTTTCATAATGGCAGGCAGTCAAACCTTGATTTGATGACACAAGGAGTCTGGAAGTAGATTCCACCTTTTTATAGAAGGAACTTCAAAGTCACAGTGCAAAGGGGCATTAACACAGAGAGACATAATTCATTGGGGGCCATTTTTTAAATATTCTACCAGCCAATCGATGTTTCTCTCCCGTCGATGTTTCTAACTCTCTATCCCTCTCCCTTACTCTCTGTAAAAAATCAATAAAATATATTTTTAAAAAATCCTCTTTCTATTCCACTGACAGGTAGATTCAGACGCTCCAGGAGGCCTGAGCCATGTAATGAAGTGCCTATTAGAGAGCTCCTCACCTCGAGGTTCTGCCCTCTGGCAATTGGATGGAGTATGAGCAAGAATAAATATGGTTGTGTTAAGTCACTGATATTTCAAGGTTTATTTATTAAAGTGGCTAATCCTACCCTAACAATACAATTTTAAGCTAAATTCTTAGCTTGAGGCTATTCAATATGAATTGGATTGTAAAACTATGACAGGAACATCTTGTGACTATAGCCCCTCAGGGAATGTTTTTACTTTTTCACCCAATACCAAGGTCTGAGATGATCACTTTCCTTGCTGATTCATGTCATGTGAAGCACGGGAGGATTTAGAAAGGTTATACAGTAAGGACTTTTTTTTCATGTATCTTTACCTTGAATGTGGTCCTTTGCAGACCTTCCTTTATATGGATGAGCTCTGACATTTTCTCCTAACGCCAGGCAACCCTATCCCTAAAGTGAGCTGTGAAAGCCACCACTGACTCTCAAGTTCTCTTGAACTTGCAAACACCCTTACCCTGAGCCTGAATTCCTGCTTTCAATTAGTGTTTAGCCTCTGAGAATGCTACACTTTCTCACCCACTCATTCTTACACATACAAATATGTTATTTATATGTTAGCTAGCATTTTAAATTGTTTTTGTTAAGGTCAGTCTCGTTTTATAATTTTCAATACTGTCAGAAAAAGAATTAGGCATTTGTTTTTAAAAGTCATTTAAATTTATTATAAATGTATATTATCTCATGACTTCTACAAACTAACTCATCTCATTATGCTTTTATGAATTTCCTATTCACATTCCCTGCTCTTTTTCTTTGTAACTGGACAACACTACCAAGTGTACTCTGAGAAAAGTCCTGATGATATTTCCACTTATTCTGATCTCTGGTGGCTAGTTTATATCTCTGAACTACTTGTAAGATCAAAATTGACAGCACCCCCACCCTTCCCTGCTCACAGGAACTTTCTGAACAGGCCCATTCTTGCCTTCGAGTTCTTCAAATTAAGTAAGATCTGTTTCATTCCAGTGAACTCTCTTCTATTTTCTTGATAGTCGACTATGAATTTTTCAAATTAAGTAAGATCTGTTTCATTCCAGTGAACTCTCTTCTATTTTCTTGGTAGTCGACTATGAATTTTAGGTTTTCCTGTGTTTCCTTCAATTTAGAATTCTCAGGTTTAAATATATGATTCAATCTGCGATCTCCCAGAAGCAGACCCTGAGACAAGGATTCAAAAGTATGTATTTATTTGGGAGGTGATTCCAGAAAGCTGGGTCATTCATCAAACCAAATGACGTACTGTGAAAAGAATATTTATGTGAATGTCCAGGAGGCAGAAAACATAGTAAATAAGATTTGGGTTCTACATTATAATAAGATATATGCAAGGACAAAGAGGATTAAATGTATAGCATCCTGATTAATAATCAGCAAAGTAACAAAAATGGTGATGATGATAATTAAAACTGTTCAAGCATTTTCCATGAGTTTTTATTCAATTTACTTCTTTTAATACTTCCTTTATTCATACTTTACAGAGTGACAAATTAAGGCCTGGATAGATTACATAACTACTTAGTGTGGCACAACTAGTAAGCAGTGGAGCAAAATTGACCCCAGGTGCTCTTAAGCGGATCATACTTCTAAATGCTATACTAGATATTGCTTCTCAAGCTTACTTTAGAAATGCATGTCCATTATAGGAAATTAGGAAATGTAGAAAAGTAGAAAAAAATTGTTTAAGTCAAACTGTGGTCCCAATGGAACTTTCAAAATTTGTCTGGTAGGAATTTTCTTTTTCTTTTTTTTTATTTTGTTAATCCTCACCCAAGGATATTTTTTCATTGATTTTTAGGGAGAGTAGAAGAGGAAAAAAACATCAATGTGAGAGAAACACATTGATTGGTTGCCTCCTGTACGAGACCTGACCAGGGCCAAGGCAGAGGAGGAGCCTGCAACCAAGATACATGCCCTTGTCTGGAATCAAACCTGGGACCCTTTGGTTCACAGGTCAACACTTTTTCCACTGAGTCAAACTGTTAGGAATTTTCAATCTCTGTTTTAAAAATGAAAGAGCTGCCCTGACTGGTTTGGCTCATTGGTTAGAGCATTGGCCCAAGGACCATAAGGTCACAGGTTTAATTCCAGGTCAAGGGCATATAAGTCATTTGCAGGCTCCATCGAGCCCCAGTCAAGGCATGTGCTGGAGGCAACCAATCCATGTGTCTGTCTCATATCAATGCTCTCTCTCTCTCTCTCTCTCTCTCTCTCTCTCTCTCTCCCTCTCCCTCTTTCTCTCCCTCTCCCTCTCCCTCTCCCTCTCTCCTTCTTCCCCCTTCTTTCATTCTCTCTCTCTAAAAAAAAAAAAATCAATGAAAAAATATCCTCAAGTGAGGATTTTAAAAAATAAAGAAAGAAAATAAAGGGCTATAACTCTAATAAACTGGGAAAGCTACTCATAGAATTGCACCAAAGACAAATAAAAGAAAGAAGGAAAGACAGAGGGAGAAGGGAAGAGAGGATAGGAAGAAAGAATCAGGATGTAATCCAGATTTTTGTACATCCAAAGCACTTCATTATTCTAACTAGAGGCTTGACACATGAAAATCGTGCATGGGTTCAGTCCCTAGGCCTGGCATGCAATCAGGGCCATCTTCCTGGCTTCCTGCAGCAGGTCCCACCCCCTGCCACCACCCACCCTTGGTTCCCTGTTTGCCATCAGGTAATCAGAGCCTGCCAACCAGGTGGAGAAACTGCGAGGTTATCAGTGCACCTCATAGTGACTGGTCAAGCAGTCATTCTGGTCATTCTGCCATGAGGGTCAATTTGCATATTACCCTTTTATTATATAGGATACCCCAGTTGGTGGAGAAGACTTTCAGGAACATACTATGAGATGTAAGGACAATTCCGTTAGAGCACATGGGTGTGTGATGTGTTTAGTTATAAGAGCTCATAAATCTTTGAATCTGCACATGGAGCATGTGGGATTTTTGTTCTAGGCCTCTTCTCTACGGTCCCACATAACAGAAGCTAGCATTTACTTTTAACCTCATGCCTTTGGACTGGACACTGAGGTGAATGTAAACTCTCTCACAGCCACTTAAGAGTCTCCTGCTCTTTGAAGCTTATTCCACATTTAAAGTAGACTCAATATATTATTCAGGTCAGCTTTCTGCTAATAACAGGAGTATGATCTAAACGATCAAGATAAAATAGAGGTACATTATGCACTTTTAAAAGGAAGTGTTTGCTCTTTTTATTTTAAGCAATGAAGTAGAAAGATGGGTGGAAGAAAGAAATCATGGAAGGAAATTAAATTAGGATCAAGGAAGGATAGGCTAATAACCAGCTTAATTATAGTAATTTATAAAGGCTCATTATAGGATGATTTTTAAATATCATTCATTGGATCACAACAGATCTGACTGGGTACATGCTAAGTAGTAAGCTGCTTCACTGGCGATCAGTCTGAAATCTTGAGGACTGGCAGGAGAGCATCTGCAATCTGTTATTAGTGGGAAAATATTAATTATTTTGAGCCATGGAGTATGTGGCTGTCACTGAGTGTACCATTATAAGATATTTTAGAGAGAATTGAGAAAATGACACAGTTAGGAGGAGCAAAACCTTTTAATTTAAGAAGGCTTTGAGAGGGATTTTTTTCTTATTTTGTATACAGGCTAATAAAGCCTAATGTATATTTTTTATTTTGTTTTTATGTCTTGATTTTAGACTTAGCTGGCAGTCGGTTACTGTCTTTGGCCTAGATTAACTGTTTCCTCCTGTATATAAACATGGACCATTGTAGAACTTAAAATTGCTTGCAGTTGTTAATTGGTCAATTCCTAAGGCACAATTTTGAACTCTATCATAAAGTGGCTTTAGTTTGCATGGTTTTTAATTTATTAACACCTTGCTGTTTTAAAAATAAGGATCCAATACAATTAAGTTACCTCAGATAGTTGAAGTGGTGCTAAGGTATGGTCCTTAAACTGCCATCATTGGCATCACTTGGGTTCTTGCTCTAATGCAGCTTCTCGAGCCTCACCCAGATCCATTAATTCAAAATCTCTTGCAGGTGGGACCCAAGAATCTGAGCTAGCTATGAAGTTCAAGAGTGGTTTTATTATGGCACAGACATGAACTGATACATATGTCATAGATGCAAAATGACCACCATCTATTCTGCTTTATTTTATGGACTATGAGGTGAGCAGTATTTAGTCTTTCACTCCAATTTGAACTTCAAAAAGTTGTCCAATGTCAGCGTGGATCCTCTAGCTTATCTGTGGCTACTATCAACTCAATAAACATATTCAGAGGAATGATGAGAAGTCTTCAAGACATAATCTTATCTGCAAGGAATTCACAGTCCTGTGAGTGAGACTGCCCTGTAAACAGATACATGACATTGCAATATGATTCATGCTGAGATAGATCTATGGAAGCACAGGGCTGTCAAAGAAGAGGTATGATTTACTCTGCTTGGAGAAACAGATAGCTTTCTGGAGCCATTTCCTATGCAGATAGGATGTAATCCCAGTGAGAGTAAGTGACATGTTCAAAGGTTTCTTAAAAACCTGATGGGTTCAGGAGATAATGCAGCTGGAATCTAGGAGCTTTGGATTCTGTCTGGGATCCTCACTCTTCTCTATTTATTCCAGCCTTTGTGGTAGTAACTGCATCTTTCAGGTGTCAGAGATCTAGACTAGAAGTGACAATGTCTTTGAAATTGCTAATATCTGATTTTATCTCCATGTCCCCTTTATGCCCTGAGTACAAAGTTTTCTCCAACAATATTTAATGTGGATTCTTTTTTTCCTAACCAGATGTTGACTAAACCAATTTTAAGGGAAATTCTTTTGAGATTTATGGGATAACCTAGAGGATAATTTTGAAGATGATTTGTATGGGGAGAATGGGAGACCAAAAAAAGTGGAGATTAGGACACTGTTGCAGTTTTGCCCAGACTAGAGTTATCAAGAAACTTAACTGAAATAATGCACCGGGGGCCCTGACATGGAGTCACTCCGTCCCCCAACCCCACCCCCAATATCGCCACACATAGCAATTGCATTTTCAAGTACCCTCAGTTCTCCAGGCAGAGTGTTCCAGATCTGGCAATGTTTCCCCACATCTGCTGCAGATATTCTAGTCTAACTCCATACCATTCCTTGCCATGATGATGATAATAACCTCCAACTTTCTCCCATTCTTATTTCCCAGAGAATGCAAATCAAGGGAAATAGAGTGTATATTAGTGGTTTCATTATCCAGAGAGCAGCCAGAGTCATTCTTGAAAAAATATAATGCAGACTTGATTGCTCCCTGCTTCAAACTCTCCAATAGGTCCTCTTGGTCATCAAAATTGAATCGAGGCTCTCCGTGATCTGACTCTCCTCCCTCTTTGCTGTCATCCTAAACTCTCCCTTCCTTAGTCATTGTTTGCCATCCACACTGGTTGTCCTATTCCCAGAACTCATCGAGGAACATCCTTTTCTGAGTTTAGAACTGGCTGTTCCCTCTGCTTAGAAGGAACTACTATAAGCAAACAGTTTGTATTCTGTTCCTTTGCTTTTATGTCTATGTTTTGGTCCTTCTGAGATCAGCAGTATTATGTCAGGGGAATTAGAATAGGATTAGTTCAGTTATCCCGTTCTCCACTGGTTGTCCTGTAAAATAAATCTCAGCATATTCCATGAAAATTGTTGAAAAGCCCCAAGTGAAATGTGTGCAAATGTTCTATTTGAATGCTCTCCTGGTCGAGAAAAAAGGGTTCACTCTATGTAATGACCTTGATTGTTAGAAAGGAAGACCTTCTTCATTTCATTACCCAGAAAGGACACTGAGTTTATAAAATAACCACATCTGTTATTACTTACTTTTTTACTGTATTTTGATATTTACAATTAACCTGTGTTTCTTCCTGATAAACTTGTCATAAGGAGGTACCACAGCCGGTGTTAAAAAACATGAAAGGGCCCTTTAGCTTGTGCACATTCTGTGTCAATAGGATGCTTTCTTAATGTTTGAAAGCAATTAATTTTTTTAAGTACATTGAATATTTCCTTTGTGGTATATTTTATATAACTAATATGTTCAGAAAAAAATCCCACTTTCTACATTAAATTCATTAAGTGTTTACTGCCTGTATGTTAAACAGTGAGTAAATCCAGCAGGGGGTAGATAGGGCAGTGACACCAGACCCCAGCTTGCTATAATTAGAAGTGTCTGAGTCACCACAATATAAAGTATGTCATGAACACATTATATCACACTTATAACACCTCCATGAATGTTGGAGATATTAACTCTAGAAGTATCATTGTCAGAAAGGGAAGGCAAAAGGAATAACATTGCAGTTAAGGACACAGAATGTAGAGCCCGATTTCCTAGGCTTGACATTTGGTATATTCATCAAAGTGATAGGAGCAACTGTAACAGATCCTTGAAATCTCAGTGACTTAAGGCACTGTGATGTAAGCCACGTGCCACTGTCCAGTAAGAGTTGGGAGGACCTCCAGGCCCACTCCCTTGCAGAAGGTGATTGAGAAATCTGGGCTCTTTCAAGGTGTGACTCTTCCATTTGGGGTCATCTGCTTCCAATGAGAGAGAGAGAGAGAGAGAGAGAGAGAGAGAGAGAGAGAGAGAGAGAAAGAGAAAGAGAGAGAATCATGCTGCATATTGGAGCTACTAGGTTGAGAAAATGACCATCATAATTTTGCCCACCCTCTGTTGTCCAGAATCAGTCACATGGTCCTAGCTTGGGGCTGTTGGAAATGAATTCTTCCTGTGTCACTGGAATAAAACTTAAACAGTTTAGCAAACACAGCATCATTTTTACCATACCTGGCTCTCCCATTTATTAGCTTAAACATTATAAAACTTTCTTATGTCACAGTATCCTTGTCTGTAAAATAGAGATAATAATAGTACTTACCTCAGAGGGTTGTAATGAAGATTAAATGAGTCAATATATGAAAATGCTTAGAATAGTGCTTGGGACATATTAAAGTAAATTAACTCTTACTAATTTGTATATGAGGAAAACTATAATGGAGATATGAAGGGCTATCAGATTTCAGAGTAGGAAGAAACCATTTTTATATGGGGGAATCAGGTAGACAGAATTGCTCCAAAGAGGTCCACATTCTAAACCATGAAACCTATGATTATATTATGTTACATGGCAAAGGGATTTTTCAGATGTGGTTAAGATTATGGACTTTGAGATGGGGAGACTATCCTGGATTATCTAGGTGAGCTCAGTCTAAGTACATGATCCCTTAAGAATGGGGACCTTTCCAAGCTGGAGGCAGAGGAGATGCCACAGAAAGGGAAGTCAAAGAGAATCAAAGCTCTAGACCAGGGTGGGGAACGTCTGGCTCACAGGCTGTATAAGGATCACAAATTACTTTGTCTGGCCCTGCCAATGCATTAGGGGTGAGTTAATTAAATGTTCGGCCAAATGTAATGGGGTAATTTTAAAGTTGATAATTTTGTATGCTCTTTGAATTATGTTATAAATATCCCAATGGCCCTTGGCAGAAAAAAAGTTTCCCCACCCGTGCTCCAGAAGGACTGGCTTTGGCACTAGAGGTGGTCTGCCTGGATTTCTAACCTACAGAACTGTGAGGAAATAAATATGTGGTGTTTTAAGCCATTAAGTTTGTGGTAATTTATTGTAGCAACAGTAGGAAACTACTACAGAGGAGAATCAATAAAATATTCATAATAGAATAGGCATTTGAGATGCACTTGATTGAGAGGCAGAATTTTATTCTTGAATAAAATGGGAGGACATTTAACATGGAAGGAACAGCTTTGTGTGGTGGAGGGAGCTGGGAATGTGTAGAGGGGGATTGTCAGAGTCAAGTTCTGTACAACATTAGGAATTTATTTGCAAGGTTTAATGATTGGTAAATTGGAGTCATGGTGTGAAAGGCCTTAAATTTCAGGCCAAGAGTTTGTGCTTAAGTCCACAGCAAATGAGGAGCACGGGCTAGATTTTGATCAGACAAAATGATGTGATCAGGGAGCTAAATGGGAAGAATCACAAGCCCAGATGGCGAGAGGAAGTGCTTACACAATAGGTAGTCAACTAAGGTGGTATCTTTGTGAATAGAAAGGTGGATGCTCAAGTGAGACTATCTTAGATTGGGTTCTCCAGAAACAGCCTGAGGGGCGAGAGTCCACAGGCAAGTAATTTAGAGACATTGCTCCTAGGAAAAACCAGTAAAGATGTAGGAGGAAGCAGGACAGGGAAGGAGAAGCTACAAGCAAGAGTGAACTTTCAGGGCAAGTTCCAGCCTCAGCCTGATCCCATGAAGAGCTAAATAATAAACATCATCTAAGAGTGTGTTTGGTTTGAAGGCCAGGGAACTGGGCTTCATGCTCCTGCATAATCACTCCTTTGGTACAGGCCACTCCAGGATGCTAAACACTCATAGGCTTTGGAGATAAGATTTTCAATAGTGTCAGGGCAGCTCTCGGAAGAGGCCTCAGGTGCAAACCATTGGAAACCAGGTGGGTACAAGCTGGGAGATGGACTTGGGGAACTGGTAAAAGGAACACAGCAGATCTGGGAGCTCAGCAGCAGCGTCAGCACGGAGATGGTACAGCCTACCCACAGGGAAGTTGATGGGATGTGAAGGTGAAGGAGATGGAAGTGAAGTGAGGGTGGCACCAATTGCTGAGCCCTTTTCCTCGGGAGAATGATGCTACCATGAATAGAAATAGAGATATCCAGAAAGGAAGGTAGGCCAGTTGATGAAAATCAGGGAAGATGGTGGGGTCAGTTTTGCATATAGAAGGTACACAATTATATTTTCCAAAAACTCATTATTTTAGAACAGTTTCCAAGTGACGCAAAAGTCCTAACATTGTGTGAATAAAAGCAACTGGGGCTCCATTTTACTACCTCAATTCATTGATTTTTATTTTCCCCAAATGTCTACCTCAGCTTCACTCATGAGGGTGATCGAAACAAAGCATTATTAAACGCTTTCACTTACTCGGAGGAAACATATAATTGGAAAGCAATGTTTTATTGCTACTAACAATGGAAATTGAACTAGATATTGATCACATTAGTATATTGTTCAAGTTAAACAGGAATGAGCAAGAGACCACTATGCTTTTTTTTTCTGGCCTCCAGGGTTAGCCTAAATGAGAACAATAACTGCTGTCAGTTAAAATATACACAAGAGCAAACTATAGCAAACAAACTAAATTGTGATAGATGAGAGAAAGGACCAGGAACTTGAAGAAAACAAACACGTATTTCCTAATCTAACATAATTACTTGAGTCGTAACTCGAGGGAAAGTGCTGGGGGAGGGTACTGTGTTCTAACTTCAGTTCAATGTAGCAAATGATTCCTAGGTGTTCTTTATATGCAGGAGGGTGTGGGTCCTGGAGAATGCATGAGCTTTGGCTCCCTAGTTGGCCTGCTGATCTAGTATGTGAGAGGTACATTCTTAAAAGCACACTGTAAGTCCTCACAAGCCTTGTCTCTAAAATAAGACAGTGTGCATGTAAATCCTTGCAGTTCCATTAACTAAGGTGATCTTGAGCAAGTCATCGCATGGCTTTACTTGAAATCCATTGGTTAATACCTACCAGATAATGCAACATTTTAGCCTCCATTGAAAATAGGGAGGTGATAGCATCTTCCACAGGGAGATGCTTTGAGGATAAAAGGACTGCTTCTTAGAGTGTGGCACTTGAACTAGCAATATCTGCAAACCCTAGATGCGTGCTAGAAGTGCATATTCCTGATTCCATTGGCACATCCCAAAGTTCTAGGGATGAGATGCTCTAATCTGTTTAACGGGCCTTTCATGTGATTCCCGTGCAGGCGTTTTTGAGAAACACTGGATTAAATGATATTGTGGGGATTCGACTTCAGGAGTTGGAGCTAGGCTGCCTCCTCATCTGCAAGTTGGACAACCTTGGGACATTCCCCGAACCTCAGTGTCTCTGTTTCCTGGTCCGATCAATGCTGAATAATGGTGTAGAAAGTATGTAAGCACGTAGAACAGCGTCTGGCATCTTGTACATGCTCAAGAAATATTATTGCCTGTCATCATTAAAGTTCTTAACTTGGAGAGCATAGATTTCTTTCTTGTGGATGCTCCACATCCTTTGTATGCTGGTTGGAGCTCTGTTCCACATCTTCTTCATCCTGAGATGACTGAGAAGCCTCAATCTGGGCACTGGCTATCTGTTGCCACATTTATGCTGCAATTTCAAATCACTTCACAACTTCAGCAGCATTCAGGAATAAACATTTACTTTTTCTCCAGAGTCTATATACCCACCAGACAGTTCTGCTGATCTAGGTTAGAATCAGTTGATCTAAGCTTGACTCAGTCAAATATTTTGTAGTTGACTTGCAGTAGGCTACTCTAGAATGATCTCAGTTGGGAGAACTCATTCATGGTCCATTTATTCTTCATCCTCATTCTTCAACAGGCTAACCCAAGCTTGTTCACATGACATTATCAGGGTTCCCAAACAGTGAGTCAAGGAATGGAAACTCTTCTACAAATGAGATTTTCGTTGTTGTTAGTCCTTACCTGAGAATATTTTTTCCCATTGATTTTCAGAGAGACATAGTTGAAGGGAAGGAAGGAGAGAGGAAGGGAGGGAGGGAGGAAAAGGGAGAGAGAGAGAGAGAGAGAGAGAGAGAGAGAGAGAGAGAGAGAGAGAGAGAGA